>VDFB02280691.1:0-32630 GCA_007258455.2 Sequoia sempervirens
CTTACTGACCTCACTAAAAAGGGGCTTTCATGTGGTCAGAAAAGGCTCAAAGTGTTTTTGACAAGTTCAAGAAAATCATGAGTTCTTGTCCGGTTTTGGCCATGCCGGATTTTTCTAAGCCTTTCAAGTTGCAATGTGATGCATCAAGAGAAGGTGTGTTGGGGCTGTTTTGATGCAAGATAAGCATCCTATTGTGTTTGAAAGCAGAAAATTAAGGGGGGATGAAAGAACCTATTCTATCTATGACAAAGAAATGCTTGCAATCATGCATGCATTAGCCAAGTTCAGACAATATCTGGTGGGGAGCAAATTCGTGGTCAAGACTGATCACAATAGTCTCAAGCACTTCATGCATCAAAAGGACTTGAATGAAAGACAACAGAAGTGGGTGAGTAAGCTTCAAGATTACGATTTTGACATTGAGTATGTCAAAGGGAAGAACAACATTGTGGCAGATGCTTTATCAAGGAGGCCTCATTTGAGCTCATTGTGTGAGCTTACTGCTGATTGGAAGGAGATGTTGCTTGCTGATTATGCCAAAAATCAGTTCGCAACCAACATCATTGAAGGTACTTTTCATGATGAAAGGTACAAGGTAATTGATGGTTTGATACATTACAAGGGAAGGATCTTTTTGGTGGCCGATTCCAAACTTAAGAAGAAGATTTTGATGACCTTCCATGACATTCCACTTGCTGGTCACCAAGGGTATTTCAAGACATACAGGTAGATTCGAGAGAGGTTCTCTTGGAAGGGGTTGAAAGAGGAAGTTCAACGTTACATCAAGGAGTGTAGCACTTGTCAAAAGAACAAAAATGAGCTCTCTTCCAGCTGGTCTACTGCAGCCACTTCCTATTCCTAATCAAAAATGGGAAAGTATTTCGATGGATTTCATTACGGGATTGCCTAGGGCTCAATGCAAAGATTGTATCTATGTTGTAGTGGATAGATTGACAAAATTTGCTCATTTCTTTGCCATTACCAGCTCGTTTTCAGCAGCTCAAGTTGCAGATCTATTTTTCCATGAAGTGTTTAGGTTGCATGGGTTGCCGAAAAACATTGTAAGTGATAGGGACAGCAAGTTCCTAAGCACCTTTTGGCAAGAAGTTTTCAAGATGAGTGGTACAGTGCTTACTCCGAGCACTAGCTATCACCCTCAAACAGATGGTCAAACTGAGATAGTGAACAAATGGTTGGAGGGCTATCTTAGAAATTATGTCTCGGAGCAGCAAAGAGCATGGGTGAAATGGCTTCACATTGGGGAGTATTGCTACAATTCATCCTTCCACATGTCTATAAGGATGTCTCCGTTCATGGCTCTCTATGGTTATGAGGCTCCTAGCTTTGCTGATTTGGTGTTTGGTGATAGCAAAGCTCCTCAAGCCAAGGATTGGTTGCAGCAAAGTCAAGATATTTTAAAGTCCTTGAAGAACAACCTTCAAATAGCACAAAATCAGCAGAAGATGTACGCTGATCAGCAGGGTGTTGAGCGTTCATTTGAGATTGGTGATATGGTTTATCTTCGACTTCAGCCTTACAGACAGTCTACACTCAAGAAGAGTGGAGCGGAAAAGCTCAAACCTCGCTTCTATGGGCCATTCAAAGTTGTCAGGAAGGTTGGAGTAGTGGCTTATGAGTTGGAACTACCATCGAGTAGTAAGGTCCACAACGTCTTCCATGTGTCTCGCCTCAAGAAGGCACTTGGACACAATCTTGTTGCTTCATCACAGTTGCCTCCCTTGGATGAAGAAGGGCAGTTGACCTTGATTTCAAAAGAGATTATTGATTCTAGAGAGCGTTCTTTGAGGAGGAGGACAATCAAAGAGTACTTGGTGAAGTGGAAGAATTTACCCTTGGAGGATGCTACTTGGGAGAATGAGGAGATTCTACAGCATCCAGACTTGCGATTGCTTGAGGGCAAGCAATCTTGGAGAGGGCGGACTGTAATGTCCCCTTCTCAAATGTGATCATTTCTGTTGACCGTTGGCCTATCCCGGAGACCCGTACGCTACTCGGATGGTGGAATTAGGGTTTCCTAATTTTGAGGAGGTTGTTGCTTGAAGTTTGAAAATCGGATTGCGGATTCTTTCTGGGTTTTCAGAGAGCTTCGCGGTGGTATGGTCAGTTTGGCATTTCAGGCAACTTCATGAATTTACTATTTTTAGTAAATTCTATTTTTGGCAGTGGACAGGTTGGGTTCAGTTCAGTTGGTCTTCTTCTTCAGTTGGTTCGGCTGGCACTTCCGTTTTTGGCCTTTGGGTGCATTTTCCATGGAGAGATAAGTATTTTCACATTATAATATTATATTTTAATATTATAATGCCCCCTCTTGCCTAGCATTATAACTTCATGTTGTTCTTAAAAAAGGGGACTTGATGGGTAACCTCTTCATTGAAAAGATAAATTATATTTTAAGTCAAATTATGGGCTAAGTGAAATGGACGCCTACTTGAGGAGATTGACTTTTAGTGAAATATTTCATTAAGGAAAAAGGATGCCACTTTTTGGAGGGAAATGTTGAATTCAAAATTAGGGTTTGGGGCGCCCTTCTTGAAGCTTCTAGAAGGCTCTCTTCATGTCTTTATATTCAAGCCTCAGCTCTTCATTTGGGATCTTTTGTCTATCATACCGTTATGCTGCTGGAATATCTTCAGGCAAGCTTCGAGGAAAGCATACCTCCTAGCACATGGCTCATCTTCTTGCTTGCAATACAACTAGTTGAGAGTTGATTGTAAATGAGTGAATTTTGTTGTGAGACTTTGCATTGTAGTAGTTCCCTTGCTTTGTTAAATCAGTTCTAGGCATGTTAGTGAAGTTTTCTGTGTTGCTGGTTCATGTAGCTGATTGTGAGTTTTCTTCATATATTCCAAAACAAAAATAATTTCATTGTGGGTATTGTTTCTTTGTGACTCATTGATAGTGGCGCCCCTTTTTGCAAACTTGCAGATTTTATTAACAAGCTTTGGATTTTATAACAGAAAATCGCCCACCTTGAAGGGCTGTACCACTTGGGTCTCATGGGAATTTGTGCATTAAAAATGGGAGCTGATTTTGGATGGTTTTAGGGTCTTGTCTTGGGCGCTATCATCAAAGAAGAGCTTTGCATTCATTTCCGTGTGTTTGAGGTGAGAATATAATGATTTGTGAGCATTTTAGAGTAATCTAGGCTTGCTGAGTGTCATATTCTAGTCGCTGGCCTGATATATCAGAATTAAGAAAGTTGTCTTTGGGGCTAGGATTGAGTCTTGGGAGTCACATTGGGTAATTGGGAGATATACTATACAGTTGCAGCATTGAAGAACTTAAATCGCAGGCTTTAACTAAGACATTCTATCATATTGTAAGTTGCTAGTAGTACTATCAGCACTTCTCCTCTTTATCTCTCTTATATCTATTGTACTTCCCACTGAATAAGTGGAAGAGGTTGGCTTGCCGCCTATTTACTTTCAGTTATTTAGTTTAGGGACCCTCTGGCCATATGCTCGCCATCACTCGGTGCCATTCTTGGTTAGGGTTACTTTTGGTCATCATGCATTGATCCTCTGACCATATGCTCATCTGCACAGGCGCATTCTTGGTTAGAGTTCCCTTCAATTTGAATTTGCATTAGATCCTCTGACCAATGCTCACACCTTGCCCACATCGGGATCCTAGTGTACATTCTGGTTAGAGTTACCTTCCGCATCGTTTTGGTTTAGAGCTAACCTTAACGGTTGCATGTTCATTGTAATTGCTTTGTGAAAATAAAAAAAAAATTGGTCCGGTTCTTTACACAACTGGCAAGTATTCAATGATGATGATCACATTGAAGAGTTCCTCTGCATAGCGGATGACTACGAAGATTTATTCTTTGAAGGTAGTGCTTCTCCTTTCAAAGAATCCATAGCAGAAGATTCCGAAGCAACAGAATCGGGCATCATATAGTTAAAGGGCAACAATATCCCCAAGGCTTTAGTATCCCTGGAGGATATATTTGATAGACATGACAGACATGTCCAAGATCAAAGGAATTCAACCAACAAGACGTCAGCTGATTACCATCAAGTCAACATTGGTACAGAAGATAAGCCTCAGCTTGTCAAATTAGGCAAATGCTGCATTGCAGAGGAAAGCAACAACTTCATCTCCCTATTCAAGCAATATCCAGACGTCTTCGCATGGTCCTATGAAGATTTGAAAGCATTCAAGCCAAAGGAATTGTCTCATACAATTCCACTCAAATTTGATGTCAAGCCTTTCAAGCAGAAGCAAAGGCACTACAACCCGCATGTTCAAGACACAATCTATGCAGAGGTAAAAAAGATGGTGGGTGCAAAGATCATATTCCCGATCCACTATTCTACCTGGGTGTCAAATCGTTCCTGTATGCAAGAAGAACAGAGAAATCCAGATCTGTGTAGATTTCAAGAATCTTAACCAGTCATCACTAAAGGATAATTATCCTTTGCCAATCATGGAGCACACATTGCAGACGGTAACCGAGTCGGAGATGTTGTCATTACTTGACAACATCAACTCAAAACGGCGTTCACCACCCCTTGGGGAACATTCGCCTACAAGAGGATGCCTTTTGGCCTCATCAACGCCGGTGCCACTTTTCAACGAGCCATGAATTTGGCGTTTGGCGATTTAAAGGACAAACTGATCGTTGTCTATCTTGACGACCTTACCGCATTCTCAAAGAAGCAGCAAGATCATTTTCAACACTTAGTGAAAGTGTTCGAGAGGTGTAGGTATCACCATATATCATTGAATCCAAAGAAATCTATCTTTGCGGTGACAGAAGGCAAGCTACTAGGCCACATCGTCTCCAAGGAAGGGACTCGGATAGACCCTAATTGGGTTGATGCAATCAAGGACCTGACTCTCCCTACAAATAAAACTGGGGTACACTCCTTTGGCAAAGTTAACTTCATATGGAGATTGGTACCCAACTTCTCGAAGCTGACCAAAGACATCTCAACAATGATGAAGAAGACGACCGCCTTCAAATGGACCGAAGAAGGAAGGGAGGCGTTCGAGAAAATAAAGGAAGCCATCAGTAAAGCGCCAGTGTTGGTTCGACCTGACTTCGATAAAGAGTTCATCCTTTATTGTTACGCGTCGAAACAATCTCTTTGCCATACTAACGCAGAAGTTGAATGAGGAGACTGAGTCACCGATCACTTTCATGAGTAGTAGCTTCAAGGATAGCGAATCTCGGTACTCCTAGATAGAGAAAAATGCAAATACAGTTGTGAAGGCAATCAAGAATTTTAGATTCTACATCCTAAACTCCCACACCATTGTATACGTTACAGACCTCGCGATCAGGAGTGTCCTTACCCAACAGGAGATGGGCACAAAAAGAGGCAACTGGATCGCAAGAGTCCAAGAATACGACTTGGATATCAAGCCTACCAAGTTCGTCCGTAGGAGAGGTCTATATCAGCTCATGGCAGAAGATGGTGATCTAAAGCACCAAGCTGATGATGGTGTCCCAGGAACAGAAATGGAAGAAGACCTCCTAATGGTCTTACTAGTTGAATCTGCTCAAGAATGGTACACAAAATTGTGGTATTTTTTGACCTACGGGGAATGCCCAACACACTTGGGTAAACAGCAGAGAACTCTAAAACTACAAGCACAAAGCTATGTGCTTAGAGGAAATGTTCTATACAAGCATGGACTTGATGGTACGTTCCTACTATGCGTCAGTAAGGACCAACAATGGCGGTTGTTGGAAGCATTCCACAATCAGGCATGCGGTGGCCATTTTTCATCAAGGGTCACCGCGTTCAAAATCCTGCAAGCATTGTTCTATTGGCCAACTTTGTTCCGCAACGCATATGACTGGGTGCACAAATGCAAATTCTGCCAACAATTTGTTGGTAAACTCAAGCTGGCAGCCCTTCCACTAAGGCCGGTGGTGATAGATGCTCCATTTCAGCAATGGGGCATAGACTTCGTAGGGCCCATCAACCCACATTCCAGTAAGGGACATGTCTACGTCCTTACGGCGACAGACTACTTCACCAAATGGGTTGAGGCGATTCCTACAAAGCAAGCTACTTCCGAAGTTGTGTGTAACTTCCTCAAAGAGAACATCATTACACACTTCGGAGTACTGAGAAAGATCGTGACCGACAACGCTACAAGCTTCTCGTCAGAGGAGTTAGTAGAATTCTATTTCGACTATGGCATCACATTGTCCCACTCTTCAAATTACTATCCACAAGGCAACGGACAAGCCGAGTCGTCTAATAAGAACATAGTCACGATCGCGCACAAGATGGTTGATTCCAATCACGGGCTTGGCACAAAATGTTGTACAATGCTCTCTGGGCTGATAGGATCACGCCCAAGAGAGCTATCGACACTTCACCCTTCACTATCATGTATGGCACAGAAGCTATGTTACCCATTACTCTAGAGTTATCAGCTTTGTAGCTAGCATCCGCAATAGAGGATGAGGAATTCAGAGATCCCATTGAGAAAAGCATATTGTGCTTAATGAAACTTCAAGAAGAATAGGTGGAGATAGTTGATAAAATCACTCAACACCAAGAGTGAGTGAAGAAGATCTTCGACAAGAAGGCTCAGCAACGAGACTTTAAGATCGGAAACAAGGTCCTGTTATGGGACAAGAGACACGAACCAAAGGGAATGCATGGTAAATTTGACTCCCTTTGGCTGGGGCCGTTCCTGATCCATGATATTGTAGGAGACAATTCCTACATTCTCTCACATTCAGACAGAAGGCTCTTCCCACTCCTTCGGGATGGGGTGAGTTCTTTGTAAATATTTTTCTTTTGCTTTAAAGTTATGTTGTTATGTGTTTCCCTGTTCCGTAAAGTATCATCGTGTTTTAGGTGATTTCTTAGGTAGTCTTGTTGTAGGTGAATAAATGGGTGAGCCCCAATAAATAGGTGAACTCCAATTATTAGGTGTATTAGGAAATAAGTCCTGACTCCATTTCCCAACTACTAAGAGTACTGGTTTGCAAAACTAGAGATTCTCAGTTCTCCTATGCCGTAGGTATTCGACATGGTCACCAAACGGAGCCTAATGTTGTACCCAAAATATTTTTTTGGCATTCTTCTTAAATTGAGCTAAATCATGTAAAAATGTCGTCAAAAGTTTGTTTTAGGTCAAACCAAACATAATATTTTTGTGGGTTTCTATCAAGGAACATATGTGTAAAATTCTGAAAAATTGAAAATTAGGGTTTCAAACCCCTAGTTTTAGGGAAACCCCTGAAAATATGACCTTCCCGGAAATGATTGAAAATGATTTTGATAGGATTAATCGACTTCACGATCACACTAGTCAAGTTAGAATCATCAAAAAACATGTTTTACTATGGTGGGTCTATTTTTATTTTTCAGGAACAAAGTTAGGAGCTCCGCAGCCATTAATGGCCAATTGGCCAATACTAGGTGCTGAAAGGTAAGCTTCAAAAGCTTCAACGAAGAAACCATGGTAGAAAAGGATTAAAAAGATGTTGTTTGATGGAGGAGATTTTCAAAACTGAAAAATGCCAAAATTTGGCTAACTCTGGAAAACCATGCCTTGCTACCGAGGAAATGCAATCAAAGGTGAAAAAGGCACCCCTGCTGAAGAAAGGCGCCCTTGAATAAGATGATGCAGATGTCAGTTCCTGAGAAAATTTGTCTTCACAAGATCTCCTTGGCTTCAACTCAACTTGGCAATGAACCTGTCAGTCAGCCTGCGAGACAAATCAAATAACGACAACGATTGATCATCAGAGCTACAAAATAGAAGATGAATCAGTGAGGTTCAAGGAAAAAGCGTCCTTGCTGGCCAGGGGTGCCCTTCTTTTTGAGATACCTGATGAAGTTATCAACAGCTTCTTTATATAAGGCATTTGTTTAGAGCTCTTCCAGCTTCACGATCAATCCGACAGCATGTTCACAGGACCTGTCAAACAGTCAAAGGCTGAGATCAAGCTGCCAAAGGTGGAGATTGAATGAATAACATGAAGAAATGAACAAGTACCAAGTGAAAATCTGTAGAAACCCTAGTTTCCCCTTTTTCTGTCTCTGGCTGACTTTCTGAAGTTTTTGAAGGTTTTTGATGTTTTGTGATTTTTTTGCAAATTTTGGGTTTTTTGACAATGAATAAAAAGGTACGACTTTTGCAATAAATTGAAATAAATTCAATAAAAATAAAATAACTCTGGAATTGATAGAATATGGATGCCAGTATCTTTATTTGATCTTCACTACAGATTACAAGAATACCCAGATACATGCAATGAATAAAACAATGAATTTTCAGTATGTAAAGAACCTGGTAAAAACAGCAATCTGATCTGATAACTGAGTTGTACGGCTGCAAATAAGAAGTTCTCCCTCCGGATATCGATGGCAGATGATTCCAGATATAGGGGCGCCACCCTGGAGAAGTTATCAAGCCAGGAAGAGAGGCGTTTCTCTCTCCAAGCAAAAGGACGGCTCAAACTCAGCTGGTACGGCCTGGTACAGTACGGCCTGATGTCAGAAAACAGCATTTAATAAAAATACGGTCTCCTTGCTATTTAATGTCTGGATCTCTGGAAATGATGCGCCAAAAGGAATAGATGCTTTCTGGATGGCAAACACTGAAAAGAACTGAAGATATAAATTTCTCTGAAGATCTGTAGTTTCCTCTGGATGAGAAAACCTCTGTTGGCAATAAATCAAGTGGTATTCCACACCCTCTGAATTGCTTTCCGATGGAGATGGCTCGTTCCCCAAGGAATTCGAACGCGAAACCCTAAAGTCTCAGGCTCAGATCAAAGTTGATCAGTTTCAATTCTCAATAATCTCATAATAGCTCAAAACCCAAGGCAAATCCACTATAAGGCTGAAAAGTGCGATTTCCTTAAAGATAGGGTTTTAATTAATATTTGACTTTTAATCTTTTAATTTCTCCATAGTCTCCAGCCAAAATATTAAATCGTATTTTAATTGCCAACTGGCCCCTTCTGATGATGGGCGCACCCCTCAAGGCAAATCACTTAAGTTATAATTTAAAATTATAACTTTATATTATAATCCTTAATTAATTAATATTTAATCAATGCAATTAAATATTAATATTTCTCCCGTTACTCATCCGATTACTGTTCCGTCTGAAGCTGACGAACTCTGAAGTGATTCCGGATGCCGCCAAAGCCATACTGCTAAAAATAGCAGGGGTCCCACACTGCCTGCCAGGAACTGCTAAAAATAGCAATTCTGCAAAAAAAGCCTCCGATCGAGCCAGAACGAAAGACCACTGATCAATCTCTGCTAACTGAAGCTGAGCCAAGCTCCGAAGTGACCCTCTATCCAATCAATCAGCCTACGAGGGTCGTGTGATAGGCCAATCCTGTCCTCTGAGAGATGTCACTGAGAAGGGGACATGACAAAATCGCCCCTGCTGAAGAAAGGCACCCAGTCTTTTGGGCATGCAGATGCAGTCTATCTGCTTGACAATCTCCAGGATGAACACCTCCATTTTGATCAATCTCGACGATGAAACCGTCAGCGAAGACATTCGACAAATCAATCATCTGACGACGAAAATCAAACTGAGGCAGTTTACAACATGAAAATAACTGGTCAACAAGTCAAAAGCGCCCCTGCTAGCCAGGGTCGCCCTTGGATTTAAAGGACCTAAACAAACCTTCAGGAGCTGAGAAACTAGTCATCCTTTCCAAGACTGAACCGGTTATCCAACGCACAATCAAGCGAGGTCATCTGACTCATCAGTCAACAGTGATATCAGATAGAAGCACAGAGGGTCCAAATGGTTGAAACAAAGAACAATCATGAAAAATTGACTGTCAGGGCTAAAAGCGCCCCTACTGAAGAAAGGCGCCCTTGAATTTGGAGCCTCTAACTTAGCTTTCTGGCTTGAGAGCTCCCAGGCATACCTCTTTAGGGTAGTTCCATCTCAACAACAGATCCATCAGCAGCTGCTAAAGATCAACTGAACGACCGGGAGCAAGGATCAAACAGAGGTACTTCACCATGAAAAATAATGGGAAAAAATGTTCAAACTCAAAAAGGACGCCTAAAAGGTCAAAGGTGGATATGTTGACTTGAGTTAGAGATTTTGGAGGAAAACTTGGCCAAATCATCCCACAATCAGTGGAAACCAACTTTTAGAACTCCAGATCAGGCTAAATCAGGCTTCAATCATGAGTTGGCGCCCAAACTTGAAGGATTTCGACTTGAATCATTATAAACCAACTCTAGGCGTCCCTTTTCATTATTTCTTTTGCAGGTTGAAGATCAAAACAACAATTTGCTCTCAAGGACGTCTTTTCAAGATCTAACAAGGGTTTTGGACCGTTCAATATTTTTTGAAGATCAATGGCACAAAGGGATTTCTTCTCAGAGGTTGCATCCAGAGACAGATTTTTACAAGAAGGCAGCTAAAAACTTCCAATCTTCCTCTTGTCTACTTCCTCTCTTCTGTCTTAAAATTCTTGCATGTCACAGAAAACAGCAGGCTACCACAGATCTGACCAACTAGGTATGATCGGCATAATTTTATAGTAAAACCCATCTCTTCAAATTTTCCAGAAACAACAAACTTGTCCCTATTTTTAGGGATTTTTGGGGAAAAGTCTCAGAATAAAAAATCTAAGGAATTGGGTTGGTTCAGCATTGAAGCACGAACAAAACCCATGTGCCGAATTTTTTCCGAAAAAATACTTCTCGGCAAATACTATTTTTAGGGGTTTTTAGAAATTGTCAAAACAGGGTCGTGTGCACAGTTGATCTTTAAGTTTTTCAGGATGCAATACTCCCAGGTACAATACAAGACCAAAACGGCCTTGTACCATGATTTCCTGAAAACAATTGACACAGGCTTACATCAAAAGAACCCAGTGGTCGATTCAGAAGATTTGGAGGGCATGAATCAAATCACACTACAAAACATAGAAGAATCCGGATTGCTTCAGGCTACATCAACCCCCGTCACATTATAGAATGTGGAGCTTGTAATTGCTTGCATTAAGCATTACAATCCTACCACACGAGAAATCCGATTAGTGGATGGGAGGATAATCTGCAACCTGAAACCAAAGGACATTGAAAAATGTTTTGCTATTCCACCATGCTCGACCAATATGTTTATATCAGTGAAAGAATGTGAAAAGGCATTTGAAGCATCAAAGGATAGGTGTTTGCAAAAAATGGCAGAACAATGGTTGAAGGTGAAAAAGGTCAACTTACCCAAAATGGTTGGGCGAGGAGAATCTGAGACGAGTATGCAGTGTTGATAACTCTACTCAACAGGGTTACTGGACAAGAAGAGGGCAATCGGTTTTAGTCGTGGATGTACTACATCATTGCCAAGATTATCATTAAAAGAGAACATTATGACTGGGCCACCCTGATCAGTGACACACTCCACCAACAGATTATCGGGTTTCTAGAGGCTCATAGCTTCCACATGTGTTCCTACCTTGTATACTCGATCGCCTTCCAAGGCGAGTTCAGGACACTAAACACTGTGGGAACCTTAGGTGTACAAAAGGTCCATGAATACTTTCCGCGTCTTGGGTTTGCTCAAGTGGAACAACATTACAAACAGATAAGTGACCTTTTTATTATGCACATCGTACAAGACCTCGACCATGAGATGCACGTGCGTATATCACCAGCAACCAAAGAGGCAATGGTGGACTGGGCGGATTGGTTTATCCAATTCCCCACCTTCACCTACATACGCATGTATGGATACAATGGTCACCCCACCATGATGCCACGCTACCCCTCAGATAGGGTAGTTTTCATGGAGTTCCTACGACAGTTGTCCGAAGTTCACACTCACCTACACCTTAAGAAGAAGCCAGTTGTAAGCTTTCCCATCCAGATGGGACTCTCTAGATGTAAAACAGCAGCTGATGCCAAATTGATGTGCCAAGAGATGGTGAAACTCAATCTCAAATACCTCATTGAGAGAAGGTTGTATGATCCAAGAGGCCTTTATCCAGCACATCTTGAGCTACGCTCATCTGTAAAGAACCGGACCAAATTTTTTTTGTTTTTTGCAATGCAATTACAATTCAACACGCACCCGTTAAGGTTAGCTCTAAACCAAAACGATGCGGAAAGGAACTCTAACCAGAATGTACACCAGGATCCCGATGTGGGCAAGGTGTGAGCATTGGTCAGAGGGTCTAATGCAGATGCACAACTGGAAGGGAACTCTAACCAAGAATGGTGTCGTGTGAAGGCGAGCATATGGTCAGAGGATCAATGCATGATGAACTCAAGTAACCCTAACCAAGAATGGCGCCGAGAGATGGCGAGCATATGGTCAGAGGGTCCCTAAACTACTTAGCTGAAAGCAAATAGGCGGCAAGCCAGCTTCTTCCACTTATTCAGTGGGAAATACAATTAATAAAATGAGAGATAAGAGAGGAATGGCTGATAGTACTACTAACAGCTTACAATATGATAGAATGTTCACTAAAATCTGGCGTTTTCGAGTCCTTCAATGCTACAACTGATTAGTATGTCTTCACAATATCAAACTTGACTTCCAATACTTAATCTCAACCGAAGGAACAACTTTCTTGATTCTGATATATCAGACCTGCAACATAAAATGATGAAATCTGCAACATAATACCCACTCAAATGTTCATAACTTGCTCAAATCACATCCTAATGACACGAAACGAATTGCAGATTGCTCTAATGATGAAGGCGCCCAAAATGAATGCTTAAAACCTCACCCAACAACTCTCATTTATTTTGCACAAATCCCAAGATACTTCCTAAATGGTACGGCCTAGCTGCAAGGGCGATTTTGCTCTGTAAAATCAAAGACACTAATAAAATCTGGAAATGAGCTAGAATGGTCGCCCTTCATTGACAAATAGATAGATTCAATACCCAGAACGATAGCATTTTTATTTCATGAGCTATGAGCAAATCTTACATTCCTCAATGACATTCAGCAACATTAGAAATATGACAGAAAATGCCAACTAGAACTCCAAAATGCAAACCACTCAACTAAAATGCAAATCAAACCTATTACAAGCTAACTCTCAACTAGTTGCTATCTTTCAAGCAAGAAGATGAGCCATTGCTAGGAGGTGTGCTTTCCTCGAAGCGAGTGCCTGAAGACAATTCAGCAGCATAACGGTGTAGTAGACAAAAGATCCCAAATGAAGAGCTGAGGCCTGAATATAAAGACATGAAGAGAACCATCTAGAAGCTTCAAGAAGGGCGCCCAAAACCCTAATTTTGAATTCAACCTTTCCCTCCAAAAGATGGCATCCTTTTTCCCTTAATGAAATATTTCACTTTTTAAATAAAAGTCAATCTCCACAAGTAGGCGTCCATTTCACTTAGCTCAATATTTGACTTTAAAAATATAATTTATCTCTCAATGAAGCATAGACTCATTAAGTCCCCTTTTTAAAAACAACATAAAGTTGTCATGCTAGGCAAAGGGGTGTCATAATATTAAAATATAATATTATAATGTGAAAATACTTATCTCTCCAAGAAAATGCACCCAAGGGCCAAAAACAGAAGTGCCAGCTGAACCACTGAAGAAGAAGACCAACTGAACTGAACCCAACCTGTCCACTGCCAAAAATAGAATTTACTAAAAATAGTAAATTCATGAAGTTGCTTAGAATGCCAAACTGACCATACCACCGCGAAGCTCTTTGAAAACCCAGAAAGAATCCGTAATCCGATTTTCAAACTTCAAGCAAGAACCTCCTCAAAATTAGGAAACCCTAATTTTACCCTCCGAGCAGCCTTCGGGTCTCCAGAATAGGCCAACGGTCAACTGCAACGATCACATTTGAGAAGGGGACATTACATCATCACACGAACCTTCTATGGAAGATTACTGGGTCAATTGTGATAATGAGTTTGATGTACGAAGAAGGAACTGTAGCCAGCTTAGGCTCTCACAAATTGCTGACTTTATGTCAGAAGACATTGAGGGCTTATCTGATGATGAAGGGAAAGTCATTCTCCCCTCGTTCTTCGTGGATCAAGTAGACTCACAACCACTCGGAAGAGTGGACTAGTATGCAAAAGAAAACACATCTATAGAGGAATGAACGAGTAGAGTTGTCAGAAACAGTCAACTCTACCTAGACAGCAAGAGGACAAGTACTTCCCCGAGAAGAGCCGCCACCGGTTCAATCTTCACTACCTTCCACTTCAAGGAAGAAGCCTAGACAGAAGTAGTGGAGCAATCTTCCCAAAGGGATGCGGATGTCAATGCACATGAGGGGAAGAACATAGGGGTTACATGTGGAGACAGCCACACACACACCCGAGATAGTCATGAGAACCGTTGCAGCCAAGCCAGTGAGCCAATCACCGCAGATACAGAGCCCATGACGGAAGCAACAGTAGCGGATACAGTGCCTGTGATAGAGATAGAGCCACCTACTTCACCACCATCACAACAGTCACAAGTCCCCATCGACTTGGACTCTCCACCAAGAGACATCACTATAGCACAGTCTCATTCATCAGGCATTCAGGGGCCTAACATTCCTCCTTCCAACAAGGCTAGTCAGGATTCTATCTGGCTTGAGGGTCTCCTAGGAAGGAAAAGGGAAAGGCTGTCCTACTAGCTTGACTTCACAAAGTTTGATCATGTCCCCCAAGACATGCCGACGAAGAAATTGAAGAAGCAAGTACATGTAGAAAGGAATGCAGACAATGAGTTCATCATAGAGACTGCTGCCCCACCCGATGGACAGAAACATACATAAGGTAGAGGTTGAGGACTTCACATTGTCGAAGGTCAACCTCGAAAAGACCACCCGTCAGGTGGAGGCAGATCTTCTTGAAATTGCCTTAGTGAGCGTCCAAAAGAGAATGGCTAAGGATGGAAGAGATAAAGTGAAATATACCGAGCCAAAAAAAAAAAAAAATTGAATGTGATTACAAACAACCATGCACCCGTTAGGGTTAACAAATAACTAAACAAAGCAGAATTCAACTCTAACTAAGGATGTACAACAGGATCCCGAGATGGGCAAGGTGTTAGCATGTGGTCAGAGGATCTCGATGCAATGCACAAACTGAAGTAACCCTAACCAAGGATGCGCCAGATGACGGTGTGCATATGGTCAGAGGATCCCTATCAATTATAATGCAAAAAGTAACTCAACACCAAGTATGTGCTACTCAATCCAAGATGGAAATGAGGCGACCATATGGCGGAGGTATAGAGGAATTCAAATGCAACTTCAGAATGTAAGTAGGCGGCAAGCCAGCCTCTTCCACTTATCCAGTGGGTATTACAAACTAACAAGTATAACGTAAATAGGCGGCAAGCTAGCCTCTTCCACTTATCTAGTGGGAAATACAGTAAATGAAAGAGCAGAATATAGAATGCTAACAGTACTACTGTTCAGCTTACAATATGAGAGTTTAGTCTGCGAAAGCACAAGATGAGGAAGTTCACAATGCTGCTACAATGTTTAATATTGCTCTTAATACTCTCAATGACTCCCATTCCAAACCTAACTCAAATGGTGGACTTTATGCACACTGTCATGACTGAACCAGGACTGAAAATACCAAAGCAGCAACACAAAAACTCAATGGAAAGCTCACAACTCGCTCAATACTCACCCAAACTACATGAAAACTGATGCAAAATACCTTTCTAATGATGGCGCCCAAGATGACAACAAGAAACTGACCCCAAATGCTGATATTTATTTTTGGCACGAATCCCAATGAGAGCACAGGAGGTACGGCTGCAAGGAGGGGCGATTTTGGCTCATAAAATTGGAGACTTCATCAAAAATTCCCAAACTTCTCTAAGAGGGGTGCCCTTGCCTAGAAAATGCATGGGTAAACTACCCAGAACCAAAATAAAATCACACAAGGACTTATGAGATAAAAACCAAATCTGCAACACAAACCAGCAACTCCATATTTTTTGATTATTTTGCAAAAATAAGGATTACAATGAAGAAACAACAGCTATAAGAAAACTCACTACAAAATCACTCAAAAGCAAGCAAACCTCTCCACTAGATGCTATCTCTCAAGCACAAAGTTGAGCCAAGCTAGGAGGCATTCATTCCTCGAAGTGGTCCAACACCATTTCAGCAGCATAACATTACTCAAGATATCAGATGATCCAAATGAAGACCCAAGACCACCTTTTATAACTTGGTGAAGACTCTCCAAAAGCTTCTAGAAACCCTAACTTTTCAAATTCGAAACAATTCCTTTTCCCTCCAAGATGGCGTCCCATTTCCTTAAGACAAATTTGACTTTAATTTAGAAATAACCTCCTCCATAAGATGGGCGTCCATTTTCAAGTATTAATTTTTGACCCTTATAAAAATATGAAATATCTCCATGAGGTGCCACCCCTCAAAGTCCCCCTTTTAAGAACAACTTAAAGTTGTTTCACTAGGCTAAGGGGTCACAATATTAAATTATAACTTTAGAATATAACATTTTTAAATCAACTGGAATTATCTCACCAAAAAATGCTTCCCAAGGTCGAGATTGATCAAACCAACTGGACTGACTGAAGATGAGAGCCAACCGTGCTGAAGCCAACAGGACCACTACTAGAAATAGAATTTACTAAAAATAGTAAATTCATGAAAGTGCTCGGAATGCCAAGAAAAACACATCACCGCGAAGCTCATGAAAAACCCAGAAGGAATCCACAGTTCAATCACCAATTCACGAGCAAAAGCATCCTCCAAATAAGAAACCCTAATTTCACCCTCGAGTAGCCTACGAGTCTCCAGAATAGGCCAACGGTCAAAAGAAAAGGTCATGCTCGAGAAGGGGACATTACATAAAGCAGCCTTAAAGGCTGAAAATCAACAATTGAGGATGTACATATCTAGCCTGATGCACAGTACCCCAAACGTCTCATCTTTGCCACGAGAATTGCTAGACCTCCCCATAGAGCAAAACCATCATCAGCTGATTACATGTGGAAAACACTTGAGAAATCAAGTGGAGGAATTTGTTGTCAGAGGACGATGTATACTAGAAAAACTATACCAGTTGAGGGATAGAGCACATGGACTCCGCGCAGAGATTCAGCAATCGGAGCTAAAGACAACAGAGAAGAGGCCAAGCGATGAAATCACAATTGCAGACTTGCAATTGGCGTAACAGTCAGTTACCATTGGAGAGAACAAGCAACATCCTTTTGCTTGGAGAGAACAGCTGACATACACGGTGAAAGCCTACGATGCCAATTCTTTAGAACTGACTGACTACTGATGGATTGTCGCAGATATTATCAACTTCGCAAGAAAGTTGGTAATATCCCTCCCTCACATAGAATATCAGCACGAGGGAGGCGAGTACATTGAACTAGGTACAGTACAAAATCAATTCCAGGTTGTCATCAGTAGCATAGTCCTCGATGATCCCGATGGTTACAAGTTGACCAAAGTTGCAACCATGTCTACCAAGTTAGATGACGCAGCTGCCAGGTGCATAGACTATCAGCAACAACTTGTGACAGGTGAAGAAACGCTAAAATGCCACGTCATCATCTTGCAGAGCATTAATTGCCTAGAGGTTGAAGAGGTCAATGAATGGATAGAAGCACTATTGACCAGTGGTGATGAGGTGTAAAGCACCCCAAGAAGGACCTCCTACCCTCCAAAATGGCATTAATTGTGACTAGAGTTAACTTGATGCCCCTTTCCAAGTTAACTCCACGTCCCACAAATCATACATGTCAAATCCCACTAATTAAGGATGTCTAATTTGACTTCCATAAATTGTGGATCTCAGATCTCCACTAAATGTGGATGTCTATTTTGGAGGCACTTTTTGTAATAAAGTTCACCTTTAGTTTAGTTTCAGTCAACTAAAGTAGTTTTCCAGTTGACTCTTTGTTTAGTTTCAGTTAACTGAAATAGATTTCCAGTTAACTCATTGCTCACCTACTTTTAGACATAGGAATAAATCTTGCTGATTGGCAAGAACTAATTGTTAACTCAAGGAGATTTTAGGGTTACCTACTCCTTTGAGTTCTATAAATAAGATCCTTGGGCTCATTATTTTGTACCTTTACTTCACGGTAGCAAAACGTTGAGCTCAGAAGCCTTCATATTGTTCGCTTAGTATATGTTCTTGGATCGTATTTGTTGTAGTTAAGCACCAAGTATAGCTTGTGCTCTCTCTACTCAAATAGGTGTGTCCAATCTTTGTTCATGTGTTCTTGGTTTGATCGCCTCATGTGTCATTGTTTCTTGACACAAGTTGTTGTCCCAGCATGTATCTTTGGTGGAATATTGAGAAAATAAATCAAGAGAGTTACCATGCCTTTGATCTAAAATCTCAAATTTTTATCATTGTTTGTTGTATTCAATAATCTATTTCAGTTTACACCTCAGAAAGGCCTTGGTGCCTCCTTGGGAATTTAAAAAGTTAGATTACCGTCCCTTTGTTGTTTCTTGTGGTTTACTTTTCAGCCTACACCTCGGAAAGGTCTTAGTACCTCCTTGGGAATCCTGAGATATAAACTACTATCTGGATTGCTTGTGAGGGTTTTATTTCAGTATAGATCTGGGAGTTCAGAGCCTTCAGATGCATCCTGGGAGACTAATTCGTCCAAGTGATTGAACCATCCATTCCCACTCCTATGCCCTCATGCTCTGTTAATCTTGAGGAGATAGGATAGATTAGAAGCTAGTTTAGTCGTAGTTAAGATCTGCCGAAACTAGAGAAAAGCTTAGCTACGACATTGTGTTTATGCATGTAATGTCCCCTTTTCAAGCCTGACATTTTCAGTGACCGTTAGCCTTTCCTTGGGAACCCGGAGGCTAGTCGGAAGTTAAAATTAGGGTTTCCTAATTTTGAGGAGGTCGTTGCTTTGAGATGATAGTTTTAATGGCGGATTCCTTCTGGGTTTTCAGAGGGCTTCGCAGTGATATGCTCGTCTCAGCATTCAGAGTACTTTCTGGAATTTACTATTTTTAGTAAATTCTATTTTTGGCAGTTTCCAGATGAGCTCAGGTTGGTTGACTTCCGGTTTCAGATTGATCAGTTGACTTCATCAGTATTGGCTTCAGGGCATTTTCAGAGAAATGAGTTAAGTCATTTAAATTAAAAAGTCACGTTAAAATGTTATATTTTAATGTTGACCCTTGGCTTAGACTTAATGACTTAATGTTGTTTTAAAAAGGTGGTCATTGAGGGTGGCGCCCTCATTAAAAGAATATTTTAATATTCCCTAAGTCAAAGCAAGATTATGATAGGCGCATATTTCAAAGTTGAATATTTAAATGAAATATTAAATCAAGAGCTTGAAGGCAAAAGTACGCCCATCATTGAGGAGAGGGGATTTTGACCTAAAATCAGATTCTAGGGTTTCGTGAAGTCAAGCGAAGATTATAAAATGGAGTCTTGTGCATCATTTTGGGTTATCTTGGAAAATACACCGTTATGCTGCCGGATTGATTCTGGATTGCTTCGAGGGATGAAGACCACCTAGTTTGGGCATCTCTTCTCGTTTGAAAGACAACGACTAGTGATGATTATTAGTCTACTTGTGAGTGCATCTTAGCTATTCCATTCGTGATTGGTTTTGCATAGTTAAATCTGTTTTGGCATTTTAGTGTTGCAGCCTTTTAGCTTCATTTTATACAGCAGATTGCATGTGTTATTCATATCTTGTAAAAGACAAAAAATATTCTTCTGGGTATCTTCTCATTCTCTGTGTTTGGCAAGGGCGAATAGATTCTCCAGTTTCTAGATTTTTTAGTGCTTGCATTATTTTTAAAAAGAAAATCGCCTTTCCCCAGCAGGCCGTACCTTTCTGCATTCTTGGGAATTGTGCAATATTCAATAGTTGCATTTAAGTCAGGGTTTGTGTCCTTTCCTAGGCGTTATCTATCTTAGAGCAACTTGCACTTTGTTATATGTCATTTGGAGTTCATACGTGAAGGTTATGAGCAGTTTAGACATTCTATAGACTGCTGTTTATGTCTTTATTGAGCAGAATTGTAATCATAAAAACAGAAATCTGTATCATGTTCCTTGATAGCATTGTGGTATGATATTGCCATTCAAGATTGAAGTGGGTTTCCTATGATGTAATACTGATCATTTAATTCCATAAGACATTGGCAGGCAAAGGTTCCTTAATTGTAAAACTGACAGTAGTACTGGCAGTTAATCCATTATTGCTTAAATCAGATTGTGTTCTCATTTCCATTCAAGTTATTGTAATAGTGAGATCTCCGCCCTATGGTCGCTACTATCCCATTCCGGGTTAGCAAGCACATGCTGGGTGTTGAGTAGTTTCAATTATCAGCATCTTTCTTTCAAGCATTGTTTGTATTCACTCTGTCATATGGTCGCCCCTCACTCCGCTCTGGATTGGGTAGCACATACTTGGCGTCGAGTTCCTTTTCCAGCATAAGCAGTTTATTTTAGATCCTCTGACCAATGCTCACCATCATCGGTGCCATTCTGGTTAGAGTTGCTTTCTTGCACGTTTTGGTTTTCTCATCTAACCTTAACGGGTGCACTGCTCTGTAATGTTGTTAATTGTAAATTGAAAAAACAAAAAAAATTTGGCTCGGAATATTTCAGTGGTATCAGAGCCACGTATCCTGCCATCCTGTGAAATCAGCCTTCTATGAGTGACAGAGAACAGAGGTATTTGGCAAGAGTATACAAGAGAGGTACAGTTCAGACACAGTTGCATCAAGCCCCAGAAGGTCACACAGCTTCCGAGGTTTTGAGGGCTAATTGGGAGCCTTCACAAGAAACAGAAATGGGGGATAATGAAAGAAGTTCTGGCAACAGAGGTGACAATGGGAAGGGTATAGACAATTCAGCCAATTTGGGTCAAGGACTCGATAAGAAGATGGATGCCATGATGGATATGTTTTCTCTCCTGTTGGGGAGATTGGGTCCCAATATTCCACAACACAACACAGGGCATACCGGGGAGCACAGTGCTTCCAACCCGCACAATGGTCATGTTGCCCAACCTGCAGTGAGCAACACTTACATTTCTGCTAGACCATTCAAACCCACGTTTTTGACACCAGCAATCCCACAGCCTGATCCTGAAGAAAATGTTTCATCCTTGGAGAGGGTGAGGATAGGCCGAACAGAGTATGACACCCTTCCTGATGAAGTAAAACTTGACATGTCCTTCAATGATTACATGGAGTATAGAAGGAAGGATAGAGGCCAAGGGAGAAACTATGATCAAAGAA
The DNA here is from genome assembly GCA_007258455.2 of Sequoia sempervirens. NCBI lineage: Eukaryota > Viridiplantae > Streptophyta > Pinopsida > Cupressales > Cupressaceae > Sequoia > Sequoia sempervirens. The sequence continues at coordinate 21,209 of VDFB02280691.1, forward strand.
GAACCCCAGCACAAGGAGATTGGAATCAAGCTCTCAACAAGGTTACGCTTGCCCATTTTGATGGAAGCGATAATAATTCTGCTCGAGCCTGGTTACAAAAACTAGACAACTATTTGGCACTTAGGCCAATGGCTGAAGAAGAAGCGATTAGATTCGCTACGCTACACCTAGATGGGGTGGCGCATGAATGGTGGTACCATGGCCTAGTCACCTTAGGTCATGGGTCTATCACTAGCTACGATGAGTTCTCCAATAGACTCATTGAGAGGTTCGAGAAGAAGGACCCAGAAGTGCACTTTAGGGAATTGGCACAGTTGAGACAATATGGCACTGTGGATGCCTACATAGCTGAGTTTCAAAGACTTTCAGTTATGGTCACTGGAATCACAGAGAGAAGATTAGTAATCCTATTCACTGAAGGATTGATGGAGCCAATCAAGGGTTGGATCAAAGCTTTTGATCCACCGTCCCTACAAGAAGCAATGAAAAAGGCTAGAAACATGGAGTGGGCTGCTCCCAAAGCAAAGTTCCATTCCAAACCAGCTTTTCACAAAGGGGATAGAGGGAAAAAGTTTCATCAGAAGCCTCACCATAAGGAGTTTAAACCACAGAAACCTCATGGCTCAAGATTGGATCCAGAGACTATCAATGAACTCCGAAGGAAGGGGTTATGTTTCCGTTGTTGGGAAAAATGGTCCCAAGATCATGTGTGCCCAAAGGGTGCTAAAATTCATCAAATTGAGTTCTATACAGCTGATGAAAGCAATTCTGATTTTTCTGATCAGCAAGCTGATTTTGAGGACAGCGATGAAGAAAATACTCCAGAAGAGTCTGAAGGTGAAAAAGAAAGTGGTGGTACATTAGCTCAACTTTCGAGCTTCCAAAAGAATGAGTCCTTTAAAGTTCGTGGGATGATCAAAGGGCAACGTATTGTTGCTTTAATTGACACTGGTGCAACACATAACTTCATAGACGAAGTTGTGGTGGCAAAGAAAGGATTGCAAACAGAAGACTTTGAAGGGTTCAGAGTTATGGTTGCGGATGGGTTTCACATCTCATGCACCAAGAGGATTCCGAACATGTCAATGCAATTGGGCAATTACGAAGTCAAGGATGACTTCTATGTGGTCAATATTGGAGATACGGATGCTGTCCTCGGCATTCAATGGCTGCGATCTCTTGGAGAGATCTCTCTAAATTTGCAAACTATGGAGTTGAAGTTTCAATCCGATGGAAAGAAGGTGGTGTTGAGAGGAATGTCAAATGGTGGCCCTCGGATTGTGTCATTCAAGAGGATGGTGAAGTTGATACGTCATGATCAAGTGGAGTGGGCTGCGGAGTGCATGATTCTTCCAGCTAGTCCAGCTGAAACGAAAATAGAGCATCCTCCAGATATTCAGTCTTTACTCACCAAGAAGAGTAAAGTGTTTGCTGATTTACCTCCTGGACCTCCTCCTGATCGAGGTTCAGAACACATCATAGAGCTCAAGGAAGGAGCTAAACCGGTGATCACAACTCCATATCGGTATCCGAAGAGGCAAAAGGATGAGATCGAGAAGAATATCCGAGAACTTTTGGAGATGGGTTTCATACGCCCAAGCAATAGCCCCTTTGCATCTGCAGTGGTTCTTGTGAAAAAGAAGGATGGTACCATGCGCATGTGCGTGGACTATCGTGCTTTGAACCAAAGCACCATCAAGAATAGATACCCCATTCCCAGAATAGATGAGCTCATTGATGGGCTACATGGGGCTAAGTTCTTTTCGAAGATTGATCACGAGGTCCCGAGTTACCATCAGGATCTGAATGAGAATTGATTATGGAAAAAACAGCTTTAGGTTATCACTATAGCCATTTTGGATTCTTAGTCATACCATTTGGGTTGACTAGCAGCTCGACAACCTTTGAGTCTTTTATAGGCATTGTCTTTGGGAATGGAGTTCTGAGAAAGGTTTGTGCTGATATTTTTGATGACATTGATCTACAGCAAGGCGTGGGGATCTGCCTCAAGCACTTGGAGAATTTTTCGGTGTATCATATGGAATCACGAGAGCGTTTGCTAAAGCACCGTGCTGAATTTGGAATGGTGGGTGCTGTACCTTGGCCGCATAGCCAGTCTTTGAGGGAGTAAAAGGTGGATCGAGGAAAAAATCAAAGCGTGAAGTTGATTGGCCCACCTCGAGGGAGCTTGACTCCCGGTTGAAGGGTTTTCACGGGGTACCGTGAACATCGAATTAGAAGTAAAGGGGTATTCGAATCGGCTCCTTAAGTGTTTGGTCAGAAAAGGCTCAAGTTGTTTTTGACAAATTTAAGAAGATCATGAGCTCATGCCCAGTTTTGGCTATCCCTAATTTCTCCAAGCCATTCGAGCTGCAGTGTGATGCATCGGGTGAAGGAGTTGGTGCTGTCCTGATGCAAGACAAACGCCCTATTGTGTTTGAAAGCCGGAAATTAAGGGGTGTGGAAAGGTCATATTCAATTTATGACAAAGAAATGCTTGCCATTATGCATGCATTAGCCAAGTTCCGACAGTACTTGGTGCGGAATAAGTTCGTGGTTAAAACAGACCACAATAGCCTCAAGCATTTTATGCACCAGAAGGATTTAAATGAGAGGCAACAGAAATGGGTGAGTAAGCTGCAAGCTTACGACTTTGACATAGAATATGTCAAAGGGAAAAATAATCAATAGGTGGCGATGCTCTCTCGAGGCCCTCATCTCGCCAAAGCTCATTATTAATGAGCTACTTAGATGGAGACATGTTGCTACTGATTAACCATCCGGTTTACAACCAGCATTCTGAGTACTCCATGGTCGAAAAGTACCCGGGAATTAGGATTTAGAAGAGTTTGGTCAGTATAGGAAAGATGCTACGGTGGCTGATTCTAAGCTCAAGAAGAAGATTCTTTTGAATTTTCATGACATTCCAGTTGCTGGTCACCAAGGGTTTTTCAAGACCTATAGGCAGATCCGAGAGAGGTTTTCTTGGAAAGGTTTGAAGAGGGAGGTTCAACGTTACATTCAGGAATGTCCTGTTTGTCAAGCAAATAAAAATGAGCACACATTGCCAGCCGGTTTGCTGCAACCACTTCCAATTCCCAATCAAAAATGGGAAAGCATTTCAATGGATTTCATCACTGGGTTGCCCAAGGCTCAAGGGAAGGATTGCATTTACGTGGTAGTTGACAGATTAACCAAGTTTGCTCATTTCTTTGCCATTACCAGCACTTTTTCTGCAGCCCAAGTTGCAGATTTGTTTTTTCGAGAAGTGTTTAGGCTCCATGGGTTGCCAAAGAATATTGTAAGTGATAGGGACAGCAAGTTCCTAAGTACCTTTGGCAGGAAGTTTTCAGAATGAGTGGTACTGTGCTCACTCCAAGCACAAGTTATCACCCTCAAACTGATGGGCAAACAGAAGTGGTGAACAAGTGGTTGGAAGGCTACTTGAGAAATTATGTGTCCGAACAGCAGAAAGCTTGGGTTAAGTGGCTGCATATAGGCGAGTACTGCTACAACTCTACCTTCCATATGTCAATCAAAATGTCTCCTTTCTTGGCACTTATGGGTATGAAGCACCCAGCTTTGCAGATTTGGTGTTTGGTGACAGCAAAGCACCATTAGCCAAGGATTTGTTGCAGCATAGTCAAGACATAATGAGATCCTTGAAGGATAATTTGCAGATTGCACAAAATCAGCAGAAGTTGTATGCTGATCAGAGGCGTGTAGAGCGTTCTTTTGAGGTTGGGGATATGGTCTATCTCCGTTTACAACCTTATAGACAGTCAACTCTCAAGAAGAGTGGAGCTGAGAAGCTCAAACCTCGCTTCTATGGACCATTTAGGGTCATCAGAAAGGTTGGGGCTGTAGCTTATGAATTAGAGCTACCTTCAGATAGCAGAGTGCATAACGTCTTCCACGTGTCTCGCCTCAAGAAGGCACTTGGACACAATGTAGTTGCTTCTTCACAGTTGCCACCGTTGGATGAAGGACATTTGGTTCTAGTTCCCGAGGAGATACTTGATGTCAGAGAACGTTCCTTGAGGAATAGAACTATCAGAGAATGTTTGGTAAAGTGGAAGAATCTGCCTATGGAGGATGCAACTTGGGAAAGTGATGAAATATTGCAGCATCCTAGTTTGCAATTGCTTGAGGACAAGCAATCTTGGGGAGGGCGGACTGTAATGTCCCCTTTTCAAGCCTGACATTTTCAGTGACCGTTAGCCTTTCCTTGGGAACCCGGAGGCTAGTCGGAAGTTAAAATTAGGGTTTCCTAATTTTGAGGAGGTCGTTGCTCGGAGATGATAGTTTTAATGGCGGATTCCTTCTGGGTTTTCAGAGGGCTTCGCAGTGATATGCTCGTCTCAGCATTCAGAGTACTTTCTGGAATTTACTATTTTTAGTAAATTCTATTTTTGGCAGTTTCCAGATGAGCTCAGGTTGGTTGACTTCCGGTTTCAGATTGATCAGTTGACTTCATCAGTATTGGCTTCAGGGCATTTTCAGAGAAATGAGTTAAGTCATTTAAATTAAAAAGTCACGTTAAAATGTTATATTTTAATGTTGACCCTTGGCTTAGACTTAATGACTTAATGTTGTTTTAAAAAGGTGGTCATTGAGGGTGGCGCCCTCATTAAAAGAATATTTTAATATTCCCTAAGTCAAAGCAAGATTATGATAGGCGCATATTTCAAAGTTGAATATTTAAATGAAATATTAAATCAAGAGCTTGAAGGCAAAAGTACGCCCATCATTGAGGAGAGGGGATTTTGACCTAAAATCAGATTCTAGGGTTTCGTGAAGTCAAGCGAAGATTATAAAATGGAGTCTTGTGCATCATTTTGGGTTATCTTGGAAAATACACCGTTATGCTGCCGGATTGATTCTGGATTGCTTCGAGGGATGAAGACCACCTAGTTTGGGCATCTCTTCTCGTTTGAAAGACAACGACTAGTGATGATTATTAGTCTACTTGTGAGTGCATCTTAGCTATTCCATTCGTGATTGGTTTTGCATAGTTAAATCTGTTTTGGCATTTTAGTGTTGCAGCCTTTTAGCTTCATTTTATACAGCAGATTGCATGTGTTATTCATATCTTGTAAAAGACAAAAAATATTCTTCTGGGTATCTTCTCATTCTCTGTGTTTGGCAAGGGCGAATAGATTCTCCAGTTTCTAGATTTTTTAGTGCTTGCATTATTTTTAAAAAGAAAATCGCCTTTCCCCAGCAGGCCGTACCTTTCTGCATTCTTGGGAATTGTGCAATATTCAATAGTTGCATTTAAGTCAGGGTTTGTGTCCTTTCCTAGGCGTTATCTATCTTAGAGCAACTTGCACTTTGTTATATGTCATTTGGAGTTCATACGTGAAGGTTATGAGCAGTTTAGACATTCTATAGACTGCTGTTTATGTCTTTATTGAGCAGAATTGTAATCATAAAAACAGAAATCTGTATCATGTTCCTTGATAGCATTGTGGTATGATATTGCCATTCAAGATTGAAGTGGGTTTTCTATGATGTAATGCTGATCATTTAATTCCATAAGACATTGGCAGGCAAAGGTTCCATTATTGCTTAAATCAGATTGTGTTCTCATTTCCATTCAAGTTATTGTAATAGTGAGATCTCCGCCCTATGGTCGCTACTATCCCATTCCGGGTTAGCAAGCACATGCTGGGTGTTGAGTAGTTTCAATTATCAGCATCTTTCTTTCAAGCATTGTTTGTATTCACTCCGTCATATGGTCGCCCCTCACTCCGCTCTGGATTGGGTAGCACATACTTGGCGTCGAGTTCCTTTTCCAGCATAAGCAGTTTATTTTAGATCCTCTGACCAATGCTCACCATCATCGGTGCCATTCTGGTTAGAGTTGCTTTCTTGCACGTTTTGGTTTTCTCATCTAACCTTAACGGGGGCACTGCTCTGTAATGTTAATTGTAAATTGAAAAAACAAAAAAAATTTGGCTCGGAATATTTCAATGCACCCTTGTGTCCTACCGCTGAGTAAAAAAAGATAGTATAGTAGTTTACTTTATTCCTTTTTTACGTGAAAATCAGCAACAAGAGGGATCTTCCCCTCCCAATTTGAAGAAGCAAACACTACAAACTTGCAATAGTTGACTGTTTCCAATAAACACTCCAGAGGTGCTAATTGAAACGCCGACATGTCTAAGTCCCCTTTTCCACTAGGCGTCTGCTTGAGGGGACATAACTTTATTAAATTAAAACACTAAAGTAAATATTATAACATTAACTTCATAACTTTAGTGTAATAATTTAAATAATCCAAACCATTTTGCGGAAAGCACCGCCAAGGCACCGAAAACCGAAACTGATCATGCCAAGAAGAAATTGATGTTGAAGAATGATGTCGAGTGCCAAAATGGGCACTTACTAAAAATAGTCGTGTTCTCCAAGAATTGTGGAGAACAACTTAGAAGGCCCAAAACGCTATAAAGAGTGTCACCGCAAACTTGAAAGCCAACTGAACTCCACACCACTACCAAATGCCAAAAAACCATAAATTGAGCTCTCCAAGAATGTTGGACCTCTCCCAAACTAACCAGTTAGCCTCCAAAAGATGTGGAAACTAGCTAAATGTGCATGAATTGGCTAATGTGATTTCGCTGCTCTACATTGATGCAATTGAAGATTTCCAAACTAGCATTCTTGGTTTCCATATGAAGCAATCTACCAATCTCACAAATTCCTAGATCCCAAATCATTGTATCATCAAATAATCTAAAAGTGAGAGAATGAACATACCTCAACAAGCCACCCACACAAGTCATCCATCTCAAAATTAATGTCGTGGGAAAAAATCTAAATTTTTTCTCATTGAAAAAACAGAAATCAGCTTGTATGCAAGCCAAAAACAAATTATTATAGTCATAAGTCGCTTGATTTTCTACCCCAAACAAACTTATGATGACATTAGTATTCAATTTTTCCAAGTGAAACCACTTTCCAACATACTCCAATAGTCTAGTGGTCCCAAAACACTCAATTTTGCAGCTGATCAAACATAGAAATAGCAACTCATCTGATTTTATCAAAATCAGCAACCTTGAAGTAGGACAACAATTGCATAAATGCAATATCCTTGCAAGGACATGAATGGTGAGCATTGAAATGCTCAAAATCACCTTGGAAGAGGTTGAAAAAGGCTCCCAAACAACCTCCAATTGATAGTTCCTCCATCCCTTGACTGAAGATTTTTGCCATCCTACATGAATGTGAGCAAACCAAAGTATGAGGTGGCTGATCTACAACAAAATAATAGAGTCAAAACTGAAAATCTGAATTATTTTTTGCCATGGAGCATCTCTCGGGTCACCATAACCTTCCAACATACTTTGTTGGTGACCTCTATCATGAATTTGAAGGAATGAAACAACTCCATCATGCTTGTGCTATGCAACTTTTCTATTCATGTGTGCCTCATCAGAAGACCTCGTGGCGAAACTAAAGGCATCTTCTCCAAAAAGAATGTCTCATGCAAATCATCCAAGTGCCATCAACAAATCCAAGTGCCATCAACAAATTGCACCTCCAAAGCATTAGGATCTTTATAACCATCATATAATATGACATCCATCTTGAACTCATCCTCTAGCTTCCCATGGAGGATTGTGACATCTTTGACTTCTTGCAACTCAACCATGAAAGCATCACCAATTAAGGGTCTAGAAGCAATTGATGTCTGCATATTCCATTTCAAAGAAAACCCTAAGAGCTCTCCAAGAATGTTGGAACTCTCCCAGACTAACCAGTTAGCCTCCAAAAGAGTTGGAAACAACTATTCATAGTTGCGTGTACACATTCAAAATGTTTTCAGTTTGTGTGCAACACTTATGTTGTTGCGTCCCCATTTCCAAATTGTGCGCTGTTGCGTTTTCACTACACAGTCCGTCAATCTCAATCCATGCTACTTGCTACATGTTACATTTAATGTTCCCTTTTTCGGCCCAAGTTACGAAGAACGAGTACTTTATGTTGAACAGGACAACTGAGAGGGGGGGTGAATCAGTTGTCACCAAATTAAATGCCTTAACCATTTACCCTTAAATTATTTATCAATAAATGCAAAAACTGAAAGTCATCACATAAACACAGTAACACCAAATTTACGTGGAAAACCCAATGAGGGAAAAACCACAGTGAGGATTAACTCACACTATAGAGAATATCAAAAACCGATTACAAAAAGGCTCACTGCCTGAAATAAGGACTCACTGTCCACAGGGTTACAACCCGGAGGGCTCACTGCCACAGAGATACAAAGAAGATGGATCACTTCCATAATACAAAAGTTATGGCTTACCGCCAAAAGTGAACTAATGAATTACACCTTTCTTGTGTTGAATTCAATTCCAAATGAAGCTCTGTAAAGGTAGTACTGCATATCAGTAATCACTCAATACTTCTGCACTTATCACACACTCATTGTCTTCGCCTGATTCACTTATTCCGATCTACTGCATCCACACTTTTTTGTCTCTATATCCTTCTTGCATAACCTCGCATCGCTCTCTCTCTTTTCTTTCTTACATAACTTCACATCTCTTATCTTTCTTGGAGAGACACATATGTGTATATATATGTATCTTATTCATCATTCAAATTCTCTCGTCATTCCTTCATTGCTTCAACAATCTCTACACAACTTCTACACTCACTCCATAAGCTTCAACACTCTTTTGCATCCACTTCAACCTTAGAGCAGCATTCCTGCATTCCATTGCAGCTAAAGCTCCACTCCATCACGTCGGTAGAGCAAGTTTGGGACCACGCCATTACAGCAAAGGCTTGAGTTCCTCTCATTTTCTCCCCCAGGCAGCCTTGAGTGCTCTTGGTGGAGGTGGTAAGCTTCCCTCTCTTCTCCTTTATCATTTGGTTGGGTTAGCACTATACTGTTTTGTAGTGCTCTTTTGCTCTTTATTGTATTGTTTCCTTTATCTCGTTTCCTTGGCTGTCTGTGGAGGTGGGAACACCTAAACGGGGGTCTAACTGAGGCAGACCCCTATACAGCCACCCAACATTCTCCTCTCTTCCTGTGTGTAGGAGTCCGTGCTTCTCAAAGGATCAGCTGGCGAATGAATTCCTTGGTGAGATTCTCCTTATTGTCTTTACTCTTGCATATTTGCTCTATAATATTAGAGAGTATTTCATTTATTTAATCACGTCATTCTGGCCCTTTAGTTAGTCAACTGGGCCGTTAGCAAGTTTTGTTGGTTTGACCTCGTCTTCGTTGTTGTCTGGCCGTACGAACACTAGCGCACTTTTGAGACACCAGCTCGCCTAGCCCCTTCCTGTTTTTTGGGTCTGCAGAGTAACTGAGAGGCTTCATGGTCCTCGTTACTCTCGTCTCACATTTCCTTACATTAACTTAGCTGAGGTAAGTTAGGGCAGCCTCTCACGTCTCGACCCTCCGTGACTTGGGGTCTTGCACGCGGTGGTTCCCCTCTTACATTTTTGGTGAACCCGACGTGAACCAACGTTCATTCATCCGTTGGTGTTGAAATCTCTCTCTCGTATACTTTGTGACTGTTGTGTCCTTGAGTGTTGTGAAGGTTTATGAGCATCACAACCCAGTCCACAACTTCTGGGTATATCATTAGGAGAAGTGTACGACACCTCCCGATGGAAAGGGCGAAGGTCTTGATTGGTCTCACTACGGGCCTTTTCTCCGCTCCCTCTATTAGTTTGGCTGCGCAGGAGCAGTTGTCGAGGAAAGAGATGGGATTCGCTAACGAAACCGATCACGTTCCCACTACCCCTGAGTCTCCTGTGCCATCATCGGTGGATGAGCATGAGGCCGTTCAAATTCCTACAGAATACATTGCCTCCCTTACTAAGGGATTAGGAAATTTAGAAAACCACTTGGAAAGAAACCCGAAGATGGCTAGAGCCACTCGGGTTGTCAGTGAGTTACAACATATGATGAGTAAAGATTGAATAGGCATTGAACTTTTGACTAGCCTCCTTGGTCTCGCCGAAGCATGTGCTCCTTCGAACAACCCTAGCTTCGCACAAGGAGTCACCTTCGAGGAACATGAAGGACAATTAGGAGTATCAATGCCTCCCACATCCGTCTATATGGCCGACACGGTCCCTTCCATCAGTATCCCTTTTGAACAACTCGAAACTATCAGAGTAAACAGAGTCCCCTTGGGCTTTAGCTTCACCCCTCCTGTCACCTCTAGTAGTGGGGGCTTTGGCGGGATGAGTGGTGGTGGATTTGGTAGCGGAGGCGGTTCCGGTGGAGGTGGCTCTGGTGGAGGTCACGGTGGTGGTTCCGACGGAGGCCCTTGTAGAAACCCCTGTTTCCCCCTGATACGAAATCTGACTGAAGTTTTGAGTTTTCCTGACGTTTTTAGGTTTTTGCAATTTTTTGTGTTTTTGATGCAATGATAGAAAGGTACGATTTTGCTAATAAATGGAAATAAATTCACTAAAAATCAAAAAGCTCTGGAAATACAACAATAACAATGCCAGTATCCTTTATTCAACTTTTCAAGTGATTACAATGATACCCAGAAGAAAGCAATGTATAAAAGAAGAATTTTTATTGGGAAAAGAACCTGATTTTCTGGTACGGCTGAAGGTACAAATCAATACAGCATAAATAAATATGATCTCTTTCCTTCCCTCTGGCATGCACAAATTCATCAACTGGTATAGGCGCCTCCTTCAGAGCAAACTGGAACCCTTAGACAAAGGCGTTGATTTTTATTTGATGAAGACGACTTAATGACAGAAGTACGGCCCTGGCAGAGGTACGGCCTGTCAGAAAGCTGCAATAAATGTGGTACGGCCTCCTTAAAATTGATGACTTAACCTCTGTGGAAGATGCGCCAAGAAAGTTAGATGATCTCTGACACTAAACAACTGATAATACTGAAGATGTAAATTCCTTTGAAGCTCTGTAGTTTCCTCTGAATAAGAAAACCTCTGTGGCAATAAATCAAGTGGTATTCCACACTCTCTGAATTGCTTTCCGTTGGAGATGGCTCGTTCCCCAAGGCAAACGAACATGAAACCCTAAGTCTCAGGCTCAGACCAAAATTGATCAGTTTTCAAACTCAATAATCTCATAATGCACAATTTCCAAGGCAAAATCCACTAATAGGCTGAAAAGTGCGATTTGCTTGAAAATAGGGTTTCATTAAAATATTCACGTTTTTAATATTTTAATATTTCAATAGTCCATCACTGAATATTTTAATTACTTTTAATAATGACTTTTGGCCCCTTCTGATGTTGGGCGCACCCTTCAAGGAAAACCACTTAAGTTATAATATTAAATTATAACTTTATATTATAAACGTTAATTAATTAATATTTAATCAATACGATCAAATATTAATATCTCCCTTATTTCTAACCCGTTTACTGATCCGTCTGATGCTGACAGACTCTGAAG
>VDFB02280693.1:0-28018 GCA_007258455.2 Sequoia sempervirens
TAAATATTTGTACTTTACAAGTTTAGTGATTCATAATCAAGGCATTAACTTATCAAATAAGTTATAAAAGAATTACTTAAGGGGATCATATTTACTTCAAAGTACATGTCTCATATTTAATCACTACAATTGCTTAAGGGGATCAAAGAAATTCTCAAAAAATTGCTTAAGGGAATCAAATACTTCAAAGTACATGTCTCATATTTAATTGCAATTGATATAATTAAGTATTAGACTTTAGGGAGACTCATCATATAAAAAATGATATAATTAAGTAGTAGAAATTAGGATGACTCGTCATTTAACAATCACAAAAGTTATAAAAAAATAATGTGAATGTTAATATAATTTATGTCGTAATAGAATTTCTTAAGGGGTCCTAATAGGACTTCTTAAGGGAATCAAAGAATTCAAACTACATGTCTCATGTTGGATCACAATTGATATAATTAAGTATTAGACTTTAGGGTGACTCATCATAAGAAATGATATAATTAAGTATAAATATTTAGGATATGTCCTAATAGGATGTCTTAAGGGGATCAAATACTTCAAAGTACATGTCTCATGTAGTGCCCCTCCATTCTCACCATGGATGTGTAGGTACTTTGGCTTTGGAACTTGGAGATGAAGATAAAATAATAGGAAAATTTAAACATATGTGCTAATGATGTTGTTTATTATGAATTTATGGACTATGTGATTATCTAATCATTGGTTATTGGATGATGTTCTTACTGAGGTGTTTGGGTGAAAGGGATAGTGTCGCATCACTCACTTGTGAGTACCTTGCAATGCTACAATTCCCTTTCATGGTGTGACTATTTATATGGATACGTACATGTACAACTATTTTATGTGCTGCAAGTTGTAGCTATTAGGCATCAACTCCATCTGAATTGGCAAGTATGAGTGTGCCTTGAAACCCAATGGAACAATTGAGCAAAGATAGCACTTGGTCCCCTACCATAGTCATCATCCTTGAAGAGGATGAGTATCTGGTCTGATACCTTGTTAGTGTCATCAAGTTTTGTTTGTGGTCAGTAGGCATCATTTGAAGCTTTGCTCTTGACCCTAGTTAGTGGTCAAGTAACTGTTTTGGCATTTGTCCTATTTTATTTGGATTATCTAAGTATATGTGTTTGGTTATTTTATGCATTAGAATAAATCATTGAATGCCTTTGTTAAATAAATATAAATATATTTGTAGATAATCATAGTCTATAATAAAATAAATTTGTAATGTAATATTAAAATAAAATAAAATAAATAATAATAATATAATAAATAAATAAAAAGTTATAAAGCAAGGTTGTAAAATTAATTATAATATGTTAATAAATGGGGGGTAAATGATTTTACCTGTTGGAGTGAATTGGGCATCTATTATATTTACCCAAATTATGAATCTTAAATGAAATGCTTTTAACTATTGATGTAATAAATTAAAATTAGCTTTAATTGGTTCCATAATTGGTTTGGATAGTTGGATTCTTGTTCAACTGTCATTTTTCCTTCCTCTTGTAAATGTTTGGTTTTGGGGGGGATGATGGCATTTTTTTCTTTTGGGGGCTACAACTAAATCAACAAAGGGTGGATCGAGGAGCAAAAGGATGATGATTTAATTATCAAAGATTGCATAAGGAATTTAGAGGTGAAAAGGACAGTAGATTGGTGTTCAAATGTCGATGTTGGTTTAAGCATTTGAGGGAGGACATATCTTCAAATGTGAGGGTTCCAAATCATCAGCCATGACAAATATTTCATTCTTGCAGGTGAATGGATAGGGAAGGTCATGGAAGACATCACCCAACCCGAGTGCTCAAGAAAGATGAGTTTTCCAAGGAGATCGAACTAGTAGTTGTAATGGCTTTGCAAAGGAAGATAATTGATGATCAGACAAAGAAGAAAGAAAAGAATTTAAGCCTACACCATGGCTTGAAATGCATAACATGATTCAGAGAAAAGCTTAAAGCTGTAGGTAAGTGGGTTCTTTTGCAATCTTGAGAATTCTATTATGAAATAGTGTTAGCCACATTTTCAATTACTTCATTTACCATTGGTTGGAAAAGTGAAATATCCTTAGCGATTTATGTCCTACAACCCCCATAACTTGTGCAAGTTGGTCAATGCCTAATATGTGTTTGTATTCATGTGATTATGATAAGTGTGCAAGATGGTAAATTCCTTGCTTGATGTGTAGGGTTTACTAGATGCAAGTAGGGGGAGTGGCTCTCAATGGGGGCCAGAACCCAAAGTGGTGTCTAGGAAAACCCATTGGAGAGTTTCCTAATCTAGTGATAACATTAATAATGAATTGGGGGGATGGGTAGAATTCACATTAAACAAGATAATGATATGCCTCACTCATGGCTCAAGTTCTCATTTAGGCTTGAGATGATATGGGAAGGCCTGGAATGGAAATACCAACTGCCTTTTCCTCATGAAAGGTACGTGGGTTTCACATGAGTTTGTATGGGAGTCGGGGATCGATAGAGGCTGCTAGGATAAGCCAGGATGGGGGCTGAGGCCTAGGAATATCTACTAGGACAACCCATATCAAGCTATGTGATGACACTCCTCCCTATTGCAGTCTAGCAATCCCTAGTTGTATTTCCTCATTATGTTGTGTGAGTTCCTTTGGAAGTGAAGTAAGTGTTGTAAGTAATGTATGTGTTGTAAGTGATGTTGGTGTTGTTAGTAGTGTTGTGTTGGAGTCATGTATAGCCCTTGATTGTGTTATCTTGTTGCTTTCCTGATTGTATGTTCATTGTTGGACCTTGTGTTATTTCTTAGCACGGGGGTGGACCTCAAGGTTCTACATGGTTGGGAGGTTGGTGCTTTTTCCTCCATTGGGTATTCTTGTTGTTTGTTCGTGTGCATGGAGATTATTCTTTGTGTCATGGACTCCAATTCCTATTCCACTAGTTCGATAAGACAATATTTTATGTATTTATATATTGGATAGTATTCCAATTGTATCTCTTGATGTAATCTGATGTATTCTTCCCACATGTACTAGGGAAGCATTGTTGTAAATATTGTAACAATGTAACTGATATTGATGAATTCTTCTTGTAATGAATACTGTGATGTAATGCATCTTGCATATGTTAGTAGCTAGAAATGATCTCTAATGTTGTTTATTGGTTGATATGTCATGAAGATAAGTAATGTAGAATTATTTAATGTGATGCTTTAAATGAAATTTGTTCTTGTTATCTTGATTATTCATTTGTGACTAGTGCAGTCGAGGAACCTTAGAGGGCCTAGGATTATTTATTATGTTATGTTATTCATTCTAATGTTATTTCCTTTCAAAAAATAAAAATTTGTGTTCCATTAGTTGACCTAGTTTAGTGTTGTCCTTTGGGGTTCCTTGGCGGGGGCGTTACATCTCATATTTAATCACAATTGATGTAATGTTAATATAATTTATGTCGTAATAGTATTCCTTAAGGGGTCCTAATAGGACTTCTTAAGGGGATCAAAGAATTCAAACTACATGTCTCATGTTGGATCACAATTGATATAATTAAGTATTAGACTTTAGGTTGACTCATCAATAACAAATGATATAATTAAGTATAAATATTTAGGATATGTCCTAATAGGACATCTTAAGGGGATCAAATACTTCAAAGTACATGTTTCATATTTAATTGCAATTGATGTGATGTTAATTTAATTTATGTTGTAATAGGATTCCTTAAGGTGTCCTAATAAGATGTCTTAAGGGTTCCTAATACGATGTCTTAAGGGGATCAAAGGAGTTCTCAAAATTTGGTGAAGTTTCCCAAGGCAACCAAATTTAACAATAATACAATCAAATTTAAAGTAAATTCAAAGTAGCAAAACATGCACGACCATCGTAACAAAATATATAGAATATTGATTTTCATATAAAAAAGTGTAGAGTATAATTGTGTATGTACATGTATACAAATTTGTACAAAATGTGTAATTGTGTAATTGTGTATGTACATATATGTCAACTCAAAACAATGTACAAAATGTGGCTATGTCGTCTCAAGAAAATCCAAAACTTGTGGGGAATGTAGTAAGTCTTCATGCCACCTGATATCAAAATGATACAAGAAATATCAATATATCATCAAAACATGTACATTTTAATTTATATAAAACTATCCATATACAAAACTTGTACCTATATTTACAAGTGGCTCACACATTTGTATAGGTTTAATCTACATCCTCTCCTTTTTGTTTCAAAGTATGATATCAATGTGATGATGGCTTAAGGATAAAAAAGGATAATAAATCAATTTTAACTATTTTAAATGTCCAAGAAATATCAATAAATAATCAAAATGTATTTAAATATATTTTAACTAATAATTACGTATTTTTACCAAGTATTCCATGTTGTCTAGGTTGAATTGATACATGGATTCTCCTTTTTGTCTCAAAGTATGTGATGACTTCGTGATGATGGACTAAGTATTTAAAATGACAATATAAAACTAAAACTATATTTACTTGTATTTACTTATTCCATTGTACCATCTGCATCCTCTCTTTTTTGCAACACATCTATTATTGTCTCATGCTCTTCCATGGAAATTATCCATAGCTTTTTATTTACAGATCTTCCACCATACCCCACTAGTTTTATAATTGTTGTTTCCACCAAATGTGAGTAGTATATAATCTTCTTATATGTTTCATAATATTTGAATGCAGGAAAACCATTCTTCCTTATTAGGTATTTTCATAGCCAAGTGCCAAAAACCACCACCAAAACCTATTGGATAATGATAGCCATCATCGAAGAAGTTCTCAAAATTTGCTTGAGGGGATCAAATAATTTATCAAAATTTTCTTAAGGGGATCACCAAACTTGTTGGACAATGATAGACATCATCATCTTCTTGAGGTGCTATTAGCTTATGTTTAGTCTCCACACAATGAGCCAACCAATATTTTGTTTCATCTTCATTCTCCTTAGGTGCAACAACATCATACGTGCATGTACTGCAAACAAAATTTGATTCAATAACTTGCACATGTCCATATAATTTGACCAATCTACATACATGCATTCATATGTATATAAATAAATAAAAGCACTACAAAATAGTAATAAAATGAAATAGATTGAATTAAATTACCTTCTTGCACAAGGTTTGAAATACGTTCATAATTGTCTGATGCAAACACTTGATCATTGTCTTCAATTGTTGTTTCATATTGATCATGTGCTTGTGTAGGTGTCAATGATCTTTGCTTCCACTCTCCAACCCATTCTATATTCTCACATGCCTCCCAATCTCCTGAAATACAAAACTGATAAAAATATGCAAGCTCCCTTGTCCAGATAGTCCATGTGCTTGCATTTGAACTCTTAAATGAATACTATTTATTAGATCCATTGATTGTCTTGCAATCAAGTCAAGTTAGAATGTTCTCTTCTTCAACCAACCAAAAGAATCAATGAATTGTAGAGTACTTGCTTGATTCAAGTGTAGATAATATTGTATAGCACCAATCCACAATCCCACGTGCATCTTTAAATTTTACTACATCCTCAAATTTCAATTGCTCTCTAGGAAGAATTCTTTTAACACATGCACCAACTCCATCATGTTCTCCTTTACCATGTCTAGATTCAAAAAAACTTCACATATGTTGAACATTATGCTCCTTGTGAACCCTACTTAACTAATAGAACATTTGAGCATTCTTGAACTGATCCATACAATTATCTGACCATATAAGATGTTCTATCAAATGGATTCCTCTTTCTCTTAAATTTGTATAAAATATATTGAAACAATATTGAACAAACTCTGACGAGTGTAACCGATTATCACTCAAATTGAAATGATACTCCCTCAAAACTTTTCTATCATTCTTTGTGCTATCATATTCATATCTATAAATAATATGAACAAACATAGCCACTTGCACTAAATTGTAATATTGTGATTGGATTTCCTCTTTCAGAGCTAGAGTATAGTTTTCTGCAAAATCAACCACTAATAGCATAATACCATTTGGAAATGTGTTTCTACATGCATGAAATTGTCCATCAAGCCATCAACCATGTTGAGAGTGCTTGACATATTTTGGTACAATCTTACTCTTAAATTCTAATATGAATGCATGTACACTAAATTTTTATGTAATTAAATCACAACGCTTTCCATTTTTTCCATCTTTTAAAGAATAGTCAACATTCTTAGATCTTTTAACATCCAATAATTGTTGTCCAAAATCATTTTCAACACTTTCATGCATACAAACTCTTAAGAAAGAAAGATTGCTACAACTAGTGCGTTGTCCAAATATACATGAACTTAAATAAAACAAATTCCCATTAAATCTTTCACAAAATAAATTTGATATAAACTCCTTTATTATTTCAAGTGGTATATTAATACCACATTCCTACATAATCATGTATGTAAAAAAACAAGCATATATGTAACACTCCACCCCACGCAACCCTAGAGGAAGTTACAATTAACTACTCAAACGTACTCATTTTAATTTTGTTTAAGTACAAATAACATGCAAGTTCACTACCCATCGCAACAACCTCTAAGGTTACGAGACTAAGATTAATTTAAAACCCAAACAAGAAACATGAATTGAAACCATAACATTTAATTACTTAAAGAATTAAGAACACATGCATTCCATACATGATAAATTGCATCAAAGACTAAGAAATACCACATGATTTCAAATAGCAATCATTTAACAGTAAGATTACAACCCTCATTCCCCAAATGAGGTAAATCCAATAAGCATGGTTACATAATACATCTTCCACCTTGATAAAAAATGAGGGATAATTAATTACAAGATTCAATAGAAATGAATAAAGCATGAAATGAAACTGGATCCCAAAAGCTCTCCAACTAAAAATCTCACCCACACGAACAAGAAGAAAACCCAACAGAGTAAGGTGCACGTTCCACTCAACCATATGGTACCCAAAGGACCAACCCCTGTGCTAAGAGATAGTAAAAAGCTTCCAAGGAAAAACCTACAACCTCTAGACATAGGTAGAACAATACTAAACCAAACAAGAACAATACTAACAACATGATTACAATGCTTCCAAATACCAATGATCAACTACACAACAAAACAAAACTGACTTCTAATTGTCATAGAGAGAGTGTCACACATCATTTGCTATAAATTACCCTAGAACAACCTTCCTAGGCTACCGAACCCCCATTCTGGGTTACCTTGGCTTGCCTCTACCAGCCACCGGACACCCATACAAACTGTGTTTCTCATCTCATCTCATGCCTTAATAAGCATATGAGTCATGAGAGAGGCATTCAATATCTTAATTAGTCTAATTTTTTTCATTAATTCTTTTTAAGTTATCACTTGCTTAAACCCTAAGTGAGTTACCCTGGAGCCCCTTTGTGTGCTAGACCCACACATAGAGCCACTGTCCTATCGACAACATACCAAACAAAACCAATCACCAAGGGTTCCAAAGGGCATACAAACTGGGTAAAAAATCACTCCAACTCTAGGAGGAAACAAAACACATAATCCAGTCCTAATCCAAGGAGTCACAAATCACATAATCCACTCCTAACCTAAGGAAGCACAAATCCTCGTTCATGGAAACCAGGTAAAGCGCTAACAATGCACCATGCACTACCCAAGGTATTCAAAATAGGCTAACATAATCATGTCGATAACCCCATCCTATAAGGAACCTCTGGAAGACTTACAAATTAAAGACACATTTAACCCATTTCCCCAACATACATAATAGGAAAAACACAAGTTAAAAGCAACTCAGACAAATAAAACTTCTAATATTTGGATTTCTTAAATCCAATTTAACTATAAAACTTTGCTAAATTATTTCTAATTCGAGACAATTTTATTCATAGGATAAGAACAAATCCTAACTAGTTTTGTTTAACTCTATAATTCTTCAATTACACATTTCATGAAAATAACTAATCTTATCGTAAATTCGTTTGCAACCAAATAATATTTAAACTATCATAACATTGTTTTCTTACAATTTTCATTCATTTAAAATGGATAATTATTTCCCTTAAAATTATTCCCTTAATAACTAACTACTTGAACATTTGACAAGCAGTTATAAATTTAAATCTAAAGGTCTACTTCAGTTTCCCAATAAAATCTAAATATAAGAATCCCATTTCTGATTGAAATCATTTCATTATAAAATCAATATTTACATAGATTATATAATAAGATAACCTTAAAATAATTATATTTAAATATAAATATATTTAAACCCATACACATTATTTAAATCAATATTTATATTTTCAATTTAAATTCTAACTCATTATTATAACCCCAAATATTTGCCAATAAAAACCAAATAAAATATACATATATATATATAATATATATATATAATATATATATATTATATATTATATTATACATATAATATATATATATATTATATATATTAAAATAATATATAAAATATATATATATACACATATATTGTATAAAATTATAACAAAAAAAAAATTTAAATATAAATAAAATTTAAAATATATAATATATATATTATATAATATATATTTTATATATAATATATAATATATATTTTATATATTATATATTATATATAATACATATATATTAAATTTTAAATAAAAATTTATAAACAACAAACCCCCAACCCACCAAGCAAGACATGTTAGCCTATTAAATGTGGCAGGATTGCTACTCACGCAGCCTCTCCCATGGGAGGTCATTGCAGGCAATGGCACCGCCCACAATATCAATTCTCCTCTATATACCAAAGGGCCTCCTAGTCGCATCCAATTTTTTTAATGTACCTCCTTTTATTTCCCTTGTTCAAAATTTTTCTATGCGCTCTACAGCCTGGCAAAAAAATAAAATTTGTTCTATGTTTTTTTTTTTCAAAAAAATAATTTGTTATAGGCATACATAGATGCAAATATATATATTTTTTCATATATAAATTTGCATATACATATAATCAATATCACAGAATATTGCTCAGGAAGAGAAAATGTAAAACAAAACTAAATGAGAATAACCCAGATTTACACAATGAGAGTTTCTAATTTTATTTACCAGAAGTATAATTTCCATAAATACATAAGAGGGTTTTAGTTTTCTTGGAATTTACTCATAGAGGTTTTCTAACTTCTTATGTTGTTTTCATTTTGAATTTCCTTTTATTAAAAACAAAATAGAGGATCTTAAGCCTTTTTTAAAAAAAATCTACAAAATTTTCACTGCTTTCTATAGCAATTTCTAAAAATTCATAGCAATTTTTCAAGCAATCTTTCAGAATTTACAATCAAAGCTTTTAAACAATTAAGCCATAGAAGAACCTATTTTTGAAGCTTGAAACAAAATGAGATTTTGAGTTGAACTTTCTGCAAGATCCAAAATTTCCTTCCTTCCAAGATCTCCACTTTCCAAATCCAAAATAGATGAAAAAACTAGAAAACCCTCTTCTATTTTTGCAACCAAAAATAAATTCCAGGTATTTTTCTTTTTCTCCCCACACTTAGTCAACATTTTAAAAATATCTTCTTTTCAACCATTATAGATATTTTCTTTTCATGCATATACAAGATATTTTACATTTAAATGATTTAAAACAAAATTTAATTTCAAATAGATTTAAATCATTTAATCTATGCATTTTTCAAAAGAACTTTAACTATTTATTTTATTTAATCCATAACTATAATTTATTTAATCAACAACATAAGTTTAATTAATCAATTTATTTACTCAACAAAATAAATCTAATTAATTAGTTGATTGACTTAATCAAATAAATTTAACCACTAAGATTAACTTGCTTTACCACATAAATGAAATTTACTTAATTACTTTATCCATTTAATAAAAAAAAATTAATCAATAAGAAAAATTTAATCAATAAATTAAATTAGCTTACCAATTAAATATTAAAATTAAATTAATTAAATTAAATAACAATTTAATCTAAAATACACAAATTAACATTTCTACCTCTTAAATATTAATTCCCACATATAATTTCCATTGATAATAAATGATCAAAACATCAAAGATGGCATGACTCAACAACATACTAAACACAAATTGATGACCCACTATGACAGGGTTGTGGTTTGACAAGGGAAACCTTGTTACTATCTCCCAATAACAATACCGTTGGGATATGGACACGCTCAAACCTGTGAAACCAGGTGGAGACGAAGTCCTGTACCTACAAACCTGTAACCAAAACGAATGTCGAACATGGATAATCATAACAGTCACATCGTGAAGAGAGATCACAAAATCACAGGGCGCTCACATGCGAGTGATGTAATCCCGTCCCCTTCACCTGTACAGTCACATCAATACTAACGAAGGTAAATCATCATTAATCAACAGATAAACATATATCAATATTAACAACTATGATAATCAAAAGCATAACATGAAACATAACATCCATATAATGCATCATCTCAACATAGTAAAACATCCACATCGCTCTAAAGCCAACGATCATAAAACAATAACAAATATCAAGGTCTATCATAGTAAAAGTACTGTCTAACAGCATATACAAATCTAAACACATAGTAGCACGACTGGAGGGGCACTACTATATATTGAAACACATCATAATAATAACAAAATTGAACATGCGTTTTACAACAACAAGATATTTGTTGCTCATTAATCTTTACATACCAAGGTTTACATTTTTCAAAAGATCTTTGACTTATTCTAATATTACTAGCTAACACTAAATAACCACAATTTTTTTTTTATAAAATTCAGTTTGCATTGTATCTAATAGGTGTTTTGGATGGGGATTGTGAAATTTGGACCCCACCATTAATTTTAAAACATCTCTAGCATTAGATGATACCTCTAGTGTTATCATGCCATTGTTTTTCAATCAAATATTTGATTTCAATATTCAATTTCATTTTAGACCTCATGAGTTGACCACTAAAACTCCAACATTGGTTGATTGGATCATTTCTATACTTTCTCTTCTCTTTTCCACTCTTACCAATGTTTTAGGATGTACTTTTAGAATTTCATTAATATTACTTAACATTCTTTTATTCAAAGTTTTTTATTAACTATACCATTTATTATAGCTTTTCGTGCTTCATTCTTATCTTTAGATTGACTATTCTTTCCAATAGACTCAATGGCACTAGCAACAGTAGGCATAACATGTTTTAGTGATTGATCTTTTCTTCTTGGTTTAATAAAAATGACTAAATTTTTCATTACTTTTCTTATTTTCCACATTCTCATCAATTGCATCATGAGTTAACACTGAAATGATAGTTTTTTACGATAAAAAGATAATCTATTAGAATGCATTCTTATTTGTCTCCAAGAAATCTTACTAGGAAGATTACCCAAAACATCTCTTTCAATTTTGAAAAAAAAAAATTCATTTTCAACATCACAACCTAGATTTTCATTTTCATTTTAAACTTCAAAAGGATTTTCATTTTCACCTTCATTTTCATCAACAAAACTATTTCATTTTCATTTTCAATAAAAAGATTTTCATTTTCACTTGAACAATAAAAGATTTTCATTTTCATTTTGAACAACAAAATTTTATATTCCTCATTTTTAATAAAAATGATTTTCAAAATAATTTGAATCAAATCTTGAACTCTATGAATATTATCAATGTCAACATTGTTATATCAAGCTTCTTTTAAATCTCCCATAAACATCCTTTTCATTTCATTCAAAGGTGGATTTGAAGACGTACTTGGATTTGTGCCTATTGAAACATTTTCCATAGCATTGAAAATGGGATTTGAATACATACCAAGAGTATTTTGTATAATCATATTAGTTTCCACATTCACCTCTTGCAAATTTGCATCGTCTACATCCATGGTCTCCTCAATGTTTTTATCTTCAATAGTTGTGGAATTGGATGCTTTAGCATTATTCATTGATCAAATCCTCATTCTTTTGTCTCTTCTTTTTTCCTCCTCTCTCTTTGCTTCAATTTCTTCAGGGGTCAATACCTTCCTATCTTTCCTCTTATTACAACATTGTGATCCCATGATTAAATTTTTTTTAAGTATGTACAAATGAATGTCAAAAACTTGAAAGTATTCCTTCTTTTTTCCTCCCTCAAACAAGTAGAAATTGAACAAAATTCCACTCAAATAGTGTCCCAATGATGCCTCCTTTCAAAATTTAAAAAAAAACCCAAGTTGGAGAGCCTTTACGAGACAAAAGTTGATAGAAAATAGGGAATATGTTGCTATCGGTCATACAGAACAATTTGTAGATCCAAAGTGTACTGGTTTGATAGTAAAAATTAAAAAAAAGTTAAAAATAACTCAAGATCCCTTTTAATAAATGGGATTTTTCTCTATAAATCGAGATCTTGTTTATTAAATGGGATCCCATAGTAAACAGGATCCCATTTTGTAAAATTTGAATTTTAGGTCGAGTTTTTTCTTTGTTAATAGGTTCGAGAAAAGGGTTGGGGACCCGAACTTAGGCCCTAGACCTGGTTTGACTCGCAAGTTGAAGGTCCTTGCAATGTCACAAGAAAATAGTGACTTTGAGAATATGTCTAAAGACCTTTTTGTAGAATTTTTTGACAAAATTAAAACCCATTATAGATGAGACAATGTAGATTCCAAATATATAATATTTTTTACAATTGGATTATTTTTTCTATTTTTCAATTAATTTATGATGAAACAGGTCCTTTAACTTGAATTATTAGGGTTTTTTTGTATTTTAATAACTTTTTATTAAAATATTTTTTTGAAAAACAAATTATACAAAAGTGTACTTCAGACAATTCTTTTCAATTTAAAAAAAATCAAAAAATGATAAGTTTAGGTAATCTTATGTGTGATGTACACGACGATTTTTCAAAACACTAAATATGGCCAATAAAAAATTAACAAAAAAAATATTCAATAAAAAATTACAAAAAAATATGAAAAGCATTCTTCAATGAGTTACAAACCTTTTCCCAAAAGGATTTAGAAAAATATGGATTTAGAAACGTGTATTGAAAATCAATTTGTATCATCTTAGTATTGAAATAAATTACATATTTGGAAACTAGACTCTAAGTACTACATTTTATGATTAGTGACTTTTTTTAAGATTTCATCTTTAAGTGCTTCAAATTTTAAGGTCATATGTGACAAATTTTGAAAATCGGGAAAAACACTTCCACTTTTTGGCCAAAAAGTGGACTCAACTTCTTGCTAGCACCTCGCATGTTTGGAGTGTGACAACTTTCACCATCGATATAGAGACACTTGAGTGCAGTTCAAAGACATCACACATCATCCTTCTTCCCATATCTTCCTTTCAAGAATGGGAATAAATCCTACATACTATCTTGGTTTTGTTTTCTTCTTAAGGGGAGGAACTTTGTTTGGAGAGATTGGATCATCTTCAGCATTCAATGTTGAGCTTCAACCATTGCAAGAGACTCACCATTGAGGTGGGGTTTCCTGGTCTCTCTTCTTCTTTCAGGTATGAGGTGTCTTTTTCCTCACATGGGGTTTTGTCCTTCTCATTCTTCGTTGAGAGTATTTTATTTTCATCTCTCTTTTGGGGAGGAGTTTTGTCCCATTGTGTTTTCTCCTTTTCTTCATTTGTGATTGATTGCATTGTAATTGTACATGGGCACCTAACATGGCCTAGTAGACGAGACCCATATTTACATAATAATCTTCTCCCTAAATTGCACTTAAGGGGGGGTGTTAGTGTGAATAAATGTCTTGTACCTAGTTAATTCACTCACTAGGGACTTAGGGGACATGTTCACATGTTAAGTTTACTTAGGTCCTAAGATTCTTTCTAGAAGACTTAGTTGGCATGTCTAGATTTTATATTTTCCTAGGTAGTTATGATAAGTTGTCGCATATCATAAGATTAAGACACTTGTCATAATCTTATGATATCTTATGTCTCGCCTTGGCTATATAACCAAGTGGTCTTATATGTAAATTATATTGAATTATGGCATACTCAATTCCATTGCAATCTTGAGCATTGCATATTCATCTGTTTGTGATTTCCATTTGGCCTCTAGATATTGGGTATCTACATAGCCAACTCTAACAAGATTCATCTACTCTAAAAATAACATTTAAGATTTAAGTTTGCAATCAAAAAGTGGTTTGATAATGTATTAATAGTCTAATTCAATTACATTTATTATTATTAAAGAACTAGGAAAATCGCTTATTTTTTATTTAATAAAGAATTTGCATCTTATTAATAACTCAATTCAATTATATTTGTATAAATTTTAATGAAAATATTTATTAATTAGCCGATAGGCTACATGTAGTGTGAGATTTGAGCTTGAAACAAGTCTCACGCCTACAAACCACTATTGATTTCAAGGAAAACAGGTTTCAGTTGTTGTTTAATGGTAAAATCCTCCAAAATATTAGTTAAAAGCCTCCAAAATCTCACTTATCACATAAAGGCCAAATAAATATTGATTTTACAATTGGATGGGAACATTTTATTTCCATTTGTAGTGTTTTTTGTCAATTTGATGGCAACTTTCTCTTTTCATTTGCATTACTTTATGTTTTAAATTTGTATCTAAATATTTCATAATCAGATAATACTTAATTTCTTTACGGAAAAAATCTAGATTTTTCTAAGTTTATTTCATTCCATTATTTAGCATTTATTATTAATTATTTCATTCCAAGGTTGCTTCCCAACCCCAAAGAATTCTGAGAACACTACCTTGATTAAGAAGTTAAATGCCTGGAAATTGGTCCTTTGGGAGATTAAAAAAGAATTGCAAATGAATTCTTTGCTAAGGAAAAAAATGGTCCTTCTCCTGCTCTGAAAACCCAAATGTATCTATTTAGAAAAGGTGAAAAGCAACTTAAGCCCTTAAGTTCGAACTTGAAATTTTCTTTGGGTGGAAATTCCAGCTTGCAAGAGGGCGATTGGGTGGCCTCCATGATGGAGGAAGCGATTACTAGCTTGGAAGGGGGACAAAACAAGGGCCCTAGTATTGAACCAGTAACACTTGGTGATTGTCCCAAGTTGGCTATTTCTTCCATCCCTAATGTTGACACCTTGTGCACTTTTCTCTAGGTTGTTAATGCTCACTCAAATCAAACTACCATGGTTGAAAACAAGAGAAACTTAGCAACACAGCTTGCAAGACCTAGCACCCCTATTGTCCCTGGGTGCTTCAACACTCGAGGGAGTGACAACCCCAAGAGTGGGTTTGGATGTGGCTTTGAAAAATAGGACAGAGTTGTAAGCTTCTAGATTCATGAGAATTTCACATCTGTGTAGACCAAAAAATCTATTAGGCCTAGGCAAGGGGTTGGAAGGCCAAAGAAAAATAGCCCATCCATTCCTCTGGCAAAAAATGTCCAGTTTTCAAAAAAGAAAAGAAGCAAAACAAGTACTATAATACAAACACCTGATGCTAAAAGGGTAGAGACTGAGGAAAAAATTGTCAAATGCTTTGGAAAATTTAAGCAA
The DNA here is from genome assembly GCA_007258455.2 of Sequoia sempervirens. Taxonomy (NCBI): domain Eukaryota; kingdom Viridiplantae; phylum Streptophyta; class Pinopsida; order Cupressales; family Cupressaceae; genus Sequoia; species Sequoia sempervirens. The sequence goes on from VDFB02280693.1 coordinate 15,511, forward strand.
GACCAAGAGGTTACCCCCATGATCATGGAATATGAAGCTTAGTTGAATCTCATGGAATGTCAGGGGCCTAGAGTTCCCTGACAAAAAAATCATAGTAAGAAGGTTTTAAACTTGGAAAAGCAAAAAGATGTGGTAATATCCTACAAGAAACTGAAGCAATAGGATTCACCTTAGAAACTAATTTGAAATTTATGTGGAAGGAATCAATCATGTTCAACACCAAGCATGATAAAGGTAAGGGAGGAACCTCCATCCTCCTCTCAAGCAAATGGAGTCAATGGGTCACCAGTTTTGGAATTTCCCTTGTAACAGGGTTGTTTCGGTGATTGTGGAAAAATAAGGTACCTCCTTTGGTCTTTGCTTTGTCTATGCCCCCAATAATCATACAAAGAGGGCATCCCTGTGGTAGTGGCTTGCCAATCTGCTCAAGGTGCCCTGGATCTTAGGGAGTGACTTCAATATGATTGAGCAGCAAGAGGAAAAGTGTGGAGGGGTGGACATGACCTGGAAATGAAGTGAGAAGAACTTTTAGAAATGACTAAAAAGAAAGCTAAGTCTGGTAGATCCTACATGGAGGGTAGGAAAAAGGATTTCAAAGGGATATGGTACTCCTGGTGTAATGCTCAACAAGGGGATAGAAGGACATACTACAGGTTGAATAGGTTGTATGTGAACAAAATTAGTTTCAGCTTCATCCTAATGAGGAGGGCCTTCTAGTCTATGTCTATCCCTAGACCCTATCTGACCATCATTCTATCAAGGAAAGAATTTACATAAGCAACAATCAACCCTATGATAAGTTAAGGAAGGACAGATTCCTCCTTAACACTACCCTCCTAAAGGATGAAGACTGCAAAGGTGTTATCTCCTCCATAAGAGAAATCAACAAATGGTTGTTGCGAAAAGAGAGTGCAATTAGAAGGTGGAACCAAAACGTGGTGTCCTGGAAAAAATTTATTTTAGACTATTGGCAAGAAGGAGGCCAAGGAAAAAAGGTGGGAATAAAATAAGCTACAAGATAGTCTCTTGGATGTGGAATCTAGCAATGAAAGGCTTGGGGAGGAACTCTCCTTAACAAAGGAAAATTTGAGGAGGTTTCAAACCCAAAAAATCCAAGGACGGAAAGTAAGATCTAGGTTGAATTGGCTCAACTATGGTGATAAAGGATCAAAATTATTTTTTAACTACATTAGGGAAAAGAAGTTCAAAGAGTAGAATGATCAAATAAGGGATAATGAGTATATTTTCACCTCCTAGGAACAGATCTTGGAACAATTCCATAAATACTTCAAGAACCTTTTTACATCTAAAAAGAATTTGGCTAACAACCAAAGATCTAGAGAGTTCATAAAAGAGATCATTCCAAAAAATATCTTAGAAGAGGATGCAACCCTATTAGGTGTCAATCTGACTAAGGAAGAAATCAAGAAGGCTATTTTTGCAATGAATAATGACAAGTCGCCAAGAAGTGATGGCCTCCTAGTGGAGTTTTACAAATCCTTCTAGGATTGGATCTATGATGACTTATTGGAAGTCTACCGAGAGGCAATAGATAGGGGCTTTCTAGGGAAGGAAATCGACAAGGGGCTCATCAAGTTGTTACCAAAAGGGGATGACAAAACCCTTATAAAGAATTGGCAGCCAATTACTCTTCTAAATGTTTTCTACAAGATTCTAGCCAAGGTAATGGCGTTGGGGCTAACTAATATCCTTCTGAAGTCAATCAACAACACCCAGACCGGCTTTATAAAGGCAAGGTACATCCTGGAAAACCTAGTAACTAGCTGGGAAGGCTTAGAATGGGTATGGCACTCCAATCAGAATGCAACAATGCTCTTGTTGTATTTGTAAAAGGCCTATGATAGGGTAGAATGGCCCTTCTTAAGAACAACTCTTGTAGCCTTTGGATTTCCCATGAAATTCTGCAACATGGTGGATACTCTTCTAAATAATATAGTGGCCCAAGTAGAGGTAAATGGGATAGTTTCACAGGAATTTGAACTTGATATATCTATTAGATAGGTGTGCCAATTGGCCCCACTCTATTTTTCATTGTATTTGATTCTCTTCATTTCCTGCTAAGAGATTAGTCCTCCTCTTTGAAAGTAAAAGGTATCAAACTCCCAGATCAAAATGAGCTAATTAATATCAAGTTTATAGATGATATTGCAATTTTCTTGGAACTGGAAGAAAGAACATGGAGATGCTAATGGGAAATCTTGACCTTTTTGTTAGGCCTCTAGTGCCAAAATCTCCATTGCAAAGTCTTGCATTCTTGGGTGGGAGGATCCCCCCCCCAAATGGTTGGAAAAATATGACTTTTAGTGAGGAGACATAGAAAAATTGTAATATACCCTAAGAATCCTTTCTCAGTCAATCCCAACCTGAAGGAGATGTAGTTGTGGATAAGAAACAAAATTGAAAGAAATTTTATGAAGTGGGACATGCACTATCTTTCATTAGCTGGTAGAATGGAGGTATAAATTAGAAGATTTTTTCCTCATATAGCATTTATTTTACCTAATTTTGGTTGCTCAGTAGCTATTAGGTAAATGAGATCCAAAAAAGGATAAGAAGCTTTCTCTGGTCAAATGGCAAGGGTAAGAGAAAAAAAGCATGTTGTTAATTGGAAATGGTGTTGTGTGGAGAAAAGTCAAGGTGGAATTGGTCTAAAGGACTTGAGTCTGCAAGGTATTTCCTTGGCATCCAAGTGGATTGCCAAAGAATTTGATGGTAACGAGCCTTGGAAGGTGTTGATAAGGAAAAAAATTCTACTTGCCACCCCAAGCAAGCAAAGACGTGGAAAGGTCTGCCAGTGTGTGACATTCTCTTGGGTCAATACCCTATGACTCCAACCGGCTCTATAGTGTTTAAAAGCATGTGGAAGGCCTGGGAAACTATTAAATCAAATTCCCTTTGCAAAGATAACAACATCCCTTTAAATAATGGACTCAACTGCCATTCTAGTTGCTCCATCTGGTGGAATCTTTGTCACAATAGCAAGCCTCTAGCTCTTTTGTAAGGTTGTTCCACCAAAAGGTGGAATCTCGCAAGCATCTAGACCTTCAATGACATCCTGAACAATGACCAAATCAAAAGTTGTGACTCCCTCGCCAATGATTTCAATCTACCCACCTCTGGCTCAAGAACCTTTAATACTGTGAAAGAAGCCTGTAAAGAAATTAATTTCCCTGCTAACTCCTTTGATCTAATCTCACTAGACTATGACCTTCTTTGGAAGGATGGTACTAATCTTGTTGAGCTCAAAGTTAAAATAATTTACAAAGAGCTTACTGTTTCAATTGATGTTTCTTCTCATGCTAAGGGGAATTGTTCTCCCTAACAAAATTTGGATGAATACTTTTGATTGTGTCTGGAATGACATTGGTGAGCCTAAGAAGGCATGTTTTAGATGGCTCATTCTTCTTCATAATCTTTCTTATAAGTCTAATCATATGGATATTGACATTTGCTCACTATGCAGGACTCCAAAAACTATAAAGCATATTTTGTTTGATTGTTTATATGCAAAAGAAATTTGGAAATTATTTTGTAATGATTTAACGATTTGGGACAATAATGACAATGTAATATGGCAGGATGTATTATTATTTGGAGTGCATACTTATGCTTTCGCCTAACTTTATTTCTTTGGCAACTATCAACCAATCGAATTGACGAATTAAATTTGTGGGAAATTTTTTCCCAAAGTTTATATTGATTGCATATTGAATTAATACTTTTAAAAGCTTTTTTTTCCAATTCTATTGGCCAATAGATTGCTATAGTCATATTTTGCATGATGTCATCATTTTTTCCATATTGTATAGTTTGTTCAAATTTATTTCCGAACACTATTACCCAATAGTACTTGTCTTTTTGTTTGACAACGAAATAAAAATGGTGGGTGCTATGTTTCACTGTTGCCATTGAATATGGATACTGTTTGTTGCATTATTGAAGCAAATTGTCGACGATATAACTGTATACAGATTCTATGCATATTTTTTTGAAATTTCCATTGATTTTGCATAGTTATCGAAAAAATCTAAAGCTTTATAAAAAGATGTTGTCAGTCCATGAATGTGTTGACAAAGGACTGGGAGTTGTAAAGGTGTTTTGCAGTGTTCGTGGTAAAGTGATTTGGAGTGTTGGAGGGAATAAGAAGAATCAGGTGCATGTTATTTCTATAGAATTCTTTTGATTATTTCTATTTGTTTTAATAGTAGATGATTCTCGAATTTTACTTGTTAAATGCAGACTGCTTGAACAAAATGTTTGTTTTTTGTAGTTTTAGAATATTAGAAATTAGATTTGCCAACAGTCTCCTGAATTCTAGGGTTAGTCATCCTGATCCTTCGAAATTTGTCATGGCTGGGATCACTTACAATATTCCTTAGCAACTTGAAACCCCAGAAAATGGCGACTTGGGTGTTGTGTTAACATTTAGCTGCACAAATTCGTTGTAGCACTTGGAGCAGAGGTTCATGGTGGCCGGGCTGCCAAAGAAGCCACAGTTGTCAACGCGGGGCTTCAGGTCTTCCGGCACCTGGCACCCAGATTATCTCTGTCACAAACACAATACCCAGAAGAATTTCTTTCAAAAATAGCAATACCCAGATGAACTTCCTAAATGCCCAGATCAAACCTTAATCTCTTTTGATCGCATACGCTGAGGCCGAAGTTGCACTGGTACGTTTTGACGGCCGGTTCGATACTGTCATCGAAATTATCCGTCATGTTCTGAGTGTCGGGGCCAGACAAATAGCTAAATCTTTTAAAATACTGCTTTAAAGTAGGCATATCGTCTTTGTGGACGCCCCTGTGTGCGTCTGTTAAATTCTTGAAGCAATCCCACGACCCTGCAGAAGTGTTCAAAAAGGACGGCACAGGCACTCCAGGCTGCAAAACATTCGAAAAAGAGAACTTCTTGGGGTAAAAACCCTCTTTGCCATCGACCTGGTTACCCAGGACTTCTATGATGTCAATCTAGTGGACGGCTACAATCTCCCCATCTTAGTGGTCGCCAATGGCAGGACCGGTCCCTGCCTTTCCACGGGCTATATCACTGACATTAACCGTAACTGCCCTACGGAGCTTCAGCTTGACGATGGAGTCAGCCGCATGGGTACGGGCGACAGCAATGTTTTGGCCTGTAAGAGCACCTGCGGGGCGTTCGACAGGCCTGAGTATTGTTGTAGTGGAGTCTATGCTAATCCTAAATAGCAATACCCAGATGAACTTCCTAAATGCCCAGATCAAACCTTAACATTGACAACAGTAAAATAATAGCCATGGCAGAAAATTTATAATGTAACGGCCACCCCTCTCCTTCCCGATCCCGTCGAAACTACCACAGAATGAGCAAGATATTTCGAATTCGCCTCTCCTGTAATGGTTATATGATGTAGAAAATCGTTTCTACGGATCATGTAGGACTATGTAGACCATCTATTCATCGATTAGGATCCTACTTGATATTGTTTTTCTTTTGGTTGATCGTGCATCTAAACTTTTGGATCATCGTACTGACCTTGTAGATTTTCTAGTAATACAATGCACACGTTGCTCTATCTTTGTGCAATCCTCACTTTAAGAATGTTTTGATTATTATCGACAATAACTAATATAGATCGTTTCCATCCAGAAGATCAACATTCTATTTTAGTTTAGATATGCCCCTCAAATCACCCACAAATTCTGGTTCAGCGATATCTTTGAAACCACCAACAGAACTAATGGAGCATGTGAAACAGCGAAATGCCTTAAAAGCAGTTAAAAGAATGTATTTAGAAGTAATAAGAAACTATCAAAAGTACAGAGAGAACATGGTTATGGAAAGCTAAGATCAGTCTTAACATGATGATTGCTTTTGTGACGTAGTCAAGTTGATCACAACAGTCACTGACTTCCCCAATCTGTACGATTACATCACATCCAAAGGGAGGCCACTTGGTAGAGGTTGATTATACTGATTTATATCTAGTCCAATTATCATTTATAGACATATTCCAACCAAGGCACATTCCTTTGCACGCCACTAACGAGACACACCACTGTCTAAGATTGTCAAGTTGTGTAATGTCATTTTGATGTTGTCTTAAGGGCCAAGGGGCCACAAAAGAAGTAGGAAATACGTTTAGCTTGATGCAAGAAAAGCAAGATGAAAAAATAAAATGAGAAAAAATAGTATGTACTCAAGTACCAAGTATCAGCTGAAATGCATGATTAAATTTAATCTCAAGCCGCTCCGCAATTGAGACACGCCAAGGCAAAACAAGATTCAATATTGAACTCAAAACTTTCGTGAAAGGATTTTCCAAAGACAAGTTGTTATAGCAGGGGAGACCTAAGATTTCCCGTGTTTCACCTATATTTATCAACTAACCGTCCATAAAGAACTCCCCCACTTTATATGATGAAAGTTGTTATAACATGGTTAACATCATTCTATAATTCTGAGGCCCAGAACCGGCAGAACACTAACAGTAAGTACACTTAACTTCTGCGTCACTTGCTTTCAACGGGACAATCTTAGAGTACGTCAATTACAGCGTACATTCTCCCTACCTACAACGTACAAGCCAGTTAAGCTAGAGGAGAAGATTTTGTAGCTTGCAACTGTACCCTGGAACAAAAACATAAATACAATATATGGACTCAAGTCCTGAAGCCGAGGGAAATTGGACAGCGCAGATCCTTTCCGCGAAGCGATCGGACGGCTCTGAAGCAAGCACGCACTTTTTGTGGCCCCAAATCCACTTTTCTATAAAATATATCCTCTTTCGCGCTTGGATGTGATAAAAGCTTTTATGGAGAGTGATGCCCAGTAAAATTTTCGATTTAATCGATTGACCGCAGGATAAAAAACAATTCAAAACAATTTATTTGTTTTCATGAGTCAATTTTCTCAAATAATTTGATCACAATTTTTAACTTGCATGGCAAATATTTTGAATTAAGGACTAAGGGTCTTGTATTTAAGAACAAGCCCGAGTCATTAGTATATTATTGGAACACATCAAATCAAAGTATTAGAATCTTGTCTGCATTACATCAATACTCACACTAGCACATACTATAATTTGATTTATCATCAAAACATCTTGCATTTTGCATGGTGTGTCTTCCCAACTTCTTTATCAACAAAAAAACTTAACTACTATAAGGAAGTTGAAAGTATTCCCCTCTACGTATATTAGGACCCTACAAGAACTTTCAACATCACTAAGTTCTAGACACAAGTAAAAGTGCAAGCACAAAGGTTTTAGAACTCAACAACTTAAAAAAAATCTACACCATTGAGGTTGAACTATGCTAAGAGAACCAAAGTATGCATGACTTTATGTACAAGCATAGCAAACTTTCTAGGCATATTCATAATAGTGTAGATAATGTTGATTCAATTGTAGAAATTAGATTTCAATCGTCAATTGCATTCTACAACTAATCATCCTTCATCAAATCTCTAAGATCAACAAAACAAAGTTATGATAGTTTAACAATTTATGTCTCCCCCACGGCTGCCATTTTTTGTAATTTATTTATGTGGTGTAAAGCAAAAGAAATTGGTATTTCTTTGATTTTTTGTTTGTTTGTTAAAAGAATTTGTTGGTAAGATGCTTTGGAGCGCACTAGGGATAGAGAAAGGTATTTTGAGTAATTAACTCGGATTGAGGAGAAAGCATTTTGCTGTTACTCCCTTAAACAATATATCTGTTGTCAGCCAACTCTAGCATGCATAGAGAAGCTCAAACATATGACTATGCTATAAAACATATTTTCATCAAATTTCAACATGACCCAGAATTGAAAAGTTTGGCTTTCCTCACAAGTGTAATGCCGATGATCAAGTTAACCTGAGTAATGCACAGGTGGAAAGATGAAATTAATGATCAACAAAGGCATTTTTGCATGAAATTTGAATGTGGGCCATAGTTGAAAATTTTAAATTGGCTTATAATTCTATGATTCAACAAGAAATATTTAGGTGTTATGTGATTGACATTCTATAGAAAATGTAAATTTGGAACAATATGTCATTTGTAACAAAGTCATTTGTTATTACAATGCATGTTTAAACCAATCATCTTTTGCAGTTGAAGGACATCAAGAGAAGAGAATGAGCAAATTATGCAGAAGTAATACAATTGTAGACAAAGAGTTTGATAAGATGATGTCAATGGGATTTGCACTACTCATAACAGAGATGTTGATCCTCTTTACATTGCTCGTCTTAGTAAAAAAAACTTCTCATTTTTTTATATTATCTATAGCAAGTGTATTACTGATATTTTATTTGTTTGGTATTTGATTGTTTCTTAGGAAACAATGATATTTACTCAAAAAGTAATATGAAAATGGTAAAGACAATTAGATAAATAAGTTGTAAATGTATATTATTTTCATTTACTTTGTGTTGGCTACATTTTCATACTTAGTTTAAGTCATCCTTATGCTGATTTGTATTGATAATTCTTTGTCAGCAAATATGCAACATAAATTTGTAATTGTTGTTGATACAACACTAGAAATGCATTAATGTCAAATAGGGAAATGTTTTGACAAAGTCTCAATTGTGATTTAGAAAATTAAACGAAGCAATGGAGAAAAGATACAAAGGTGTGAGAAAACGGTTGGGTAGATATGGTTTAGAAATCTATAATCCTAACTTGAAGAAGCAACAATGGCTTGGAACTTTTGATACTGCAGAAGAAGCAGCTGATGCTTATGATAAAGCTGCAATAGCGATTGGAGGCAGAAATGCAACTACTAATTTTGTATACATCAATTTTAATCTTTGTAGCGAGTTCTCCAAGGATCCTGTTCCTAAACTATGTCATCCAGAATGTAGATTACAAAAAACCAAGAAGTCGAAGAATAAATTTGCATCTAACCAATGCAAACATGTACTAGAAGAAAGCAAAGATGTAGGCTTCAATTCTGATGAGTCTAAAGAATGTGCAAAAATAATATCGTATAGAGGTGTTAGACAATGTCCAAGTGGTCGATATGGTGCAGAAATTTGGAATACAAATCTGAGAAAACGAAAATGGCTAGGAAGTTTTGATACAGCCAAGGAAGTTTCCTATGCTTTTGATATGGCTGCAATATTGATAAAAGGCAATAAGGCAATCACAAATTTTGACCATACGACCAAGCTCTTGCAACAAACTTTCTCTAACGAGCAAAATAATGAAGACCTATGCATGAGTTCTGATGACTCTGAACAATCTGCAAAAGAAATATCATATAGAGGTGTTAGAAAACGTCCATGGGGTACATATGTTGCAGAAATCTGGAACAAGAAATTGAAAAAATGACAGTGGCTAGGAAGTTTTGATATAGCTGAAGACGCTGCATATGCTTATGATATGGCTGCAATGTCCATAAAAGGAAATAAGGCAATCACAAATTTCAACTATACCAATTCAAGCCCAACACTCCTACTACAAGAAACTAAATTATTGAAACAAAGCATGCCTGATAATAGCCCAACCAATTTAGGCATTCAAAAATTAGAATCAGATATTGTGAGTGATGAGAATATTTCTGACACCAACATTGATGCCCATATGCAATATTTTGCAAATATCATCGATAACAATGAAGACCTTGTTGAACTTGATTTCAACAAATTAGATCTGCCTATCTGTGATACAAAAGATTTTAGTATAATCTCTAATCCCAATATTGATACTAGAATCCATTTGCAAGACTATGCCTTTGATAGTTCTCTTACAAACTTTGGAATGCATTGTCCAAGTCTATTTGAAACTGTCAATTTTGATACCTTATGTCAAAACTCCACCGATAGTAATTTTGCAACTTCATCTCCCTCGACATGGGAGTAGCCCAATCTTAGCTCCACCAATAGCCCTATCTTAGTTAGTAGAACAAACAATGATACAATTTCAATGATGAATACTAAAAAATTGACTATTCCAAATAAAATTGAAAGCCAGTGTATGTTCTCACTCTTGGAAGATTATCTATTTGCAACTGACAATTATGATATTAGTAATCAGTATAAATTTTATAGTACTTCTACATTCAGTAGTAAAATTTGATGCTATTTTTTCACAAATTAGAATTTTTTCAAAGAATATTGTATGGTATGTTGAGAAAGCAATATAGATTGCATTGACAGAAATTGCCATCTCACAGCATTGTATATTTTTAATACAAAATCTTCTTTCAATGGTGAGATAATTATATGCTTCTGTGATTGTAAATATTACTAATTTCATACTTACAATTCCTAGTTTCTCAATTCTTCTGAATTATTTTGAAGTTCTTATTTATCATGTATTAAACTGTTGCATATGACAAAAATATATTTAATTGATTAATGACATAACTATTTCCTTCAGTCATTGTAAGTATTACTAATTTCATACTTACAATTTCTACTTTTTCAAATGTTCTTAATTATTTTAAAGTTCTGATTTATCATCTCTTATTTTTGTAATTTTCATGTGTCATCCTTTGAACTTCGTATCCTGTCAGAATAAGCAAGATGTCAAAGAATAAGCGTATTAACATGCCACGACAGAAATGGGAGGTTCCAATTGTAGGTCCAATTGATTCCAATGTATTGGAACACATCTTTTTTATCGAATGTCCACAAGTTGAGCAAGCCATCAAATTGATATTAGGTGGAGATTTTCTTAATGGTCAAAATGGAGTGAAATACTACTCAGATGTAGTTTCATGCTTTCTATCAAATTGCATGGACTTAGTCCACAATTCAGACTCGCTAACTAAGTTAGCATATGCATATGTCAAAGATTATCTACTTCCACCAAATGTTTACAATGAAGTCGTGGCTCAGTATGATAAAACAATTGGTGATGCTCCTTTGGGAGGTTTATTCCACTACTCAATGTTAATGGAATGTGAAGCAATTGCATGTGTTTACAATGCTATACAATTGGGTTTGAACAATAACTGTGACCTCGTAATCATGCAATCCTTGAATGCACATTCTGCCCACTTGGGTCAACATCTCTCAACAAGGATCTTAGAGGTCATTAGAGCATTCATTTACCTAAAGAAACATATTCCTCCTCGAGCCCCTGTGACATCTCCAGTATCCACATCCACTTTACATACAACTTCTTCAGAGGAAGATGTCAGTGTTTCTTCTCCATAGGGAAGCTCTATGTAATTTGAACAATTTGCTATATTGTTCATTTTTGCTTTTGAACTACACAATGCTATGCATTTTATGCTTCTCATTAAGTTTAGCTTTACTTTTCTTATGTTTTTAGGGTTTTGTAAATGAACATATCTCATCACGTAGAGAGGGTAACATTCTAAGTACAATAATTTACAACTTGGAAAGTTTTGTGCTATAAATGTGTTTTACTATATCTCATTTACCATCTACGAGCTTGTGTAATGTAAATAACAATGTGGTTAAATAGTTTTGTGTATGGATTCTCTATTATTTATAAGATAGTTAATATCAGATCAGTTTTCATAATCATATATGTAAAATATGCAATGTGAATTTAATACAACCTTTACCAAATTCATAAATTAGAATTAGAAATAGTCTAAAAATATACGTGTCAATAATCCAATTTATAGATTTCAATTTTGTTATTTACATTCAATAGTTATATCAAAGATATTTAATTTACTCATTACATCATCTTGCAAAAGTAAATTAGTCATGTGGCAACTGCTACATACTACGAAAAATCAAAAAACAAATACATTCAAAAAATATTGCAATATGTACAAAGTTGGAAAAAGGAAATTCAAAATCAGCCATTCAATTGTTAAAAAAAAAATTGAAGATACACCTAGATATGTACGTTCAATTTGTCAAATGTTGCATTTTAAAAAGGACATCACAACTTTGGAAGACAAAGAAATGCAAATGTATTACAACTTATCCACAAATAAACAAATGACAACAACAAAGTATATTTGTTCAAAATGCAAAGCATTGTTGAAACAATGTAAATTACCAAAATATGCAACTCCAAATTACATCCGAACAAATAATCCATTAGGATATGTGGCAATGTTGACACAACTAGAAGAATGACTAGTGTCCCTTAGAATTGCATTTGCACAAATTTGGCAATTAGGATACAAAAATTCACAATTAGGTTTGACCGGGTCTATTATAAATGTACCAGTTAACTCTAATATTATACAACGAGCATTACCACGTTCAACAAATGAAACATCGACAATAGTTGTTGCACTTAAAAGATACCCGCAGTATAAAAATGCATACCAAACAGGAATGATACATGCAAATATGATAATGAAAGCGTTGGATCAATTATCAAACAGAAAATAATATAATTATCTACTACCATTTGTAATATATTGACCATAGTGGTCTATAGACAGAAAAATGCATATTCTTGACTTTTCTATGCATTTACACTCATACTTATTTCTAGTTTTCTATGAACATTGCTATGCAATTACATTGATATATATTTCTACTTTAATATCTAAATTCTTCACTTTGCTATGCATT
>VDFB02280695.1:0-14761 GCA_007258455.2 Sequoia sempervirens
TTGATTATTATCGACAATAACTAATATAGATCGTTTCCATCCAGAAGATCAACATTCTATTTTAGTTTAGATATGCCCCTCAAATCACCCACAAATTCTGGTTCAGCGATATCTTTGAAACCACCAACAGAACTAATGGAGCATGTGAAACAGCGAAATGCCTTAAAAGCAGTTAAAAGAATGTATTTAGAAGTAATAAGAAACTATCAAAAGTACAGAGAGAACATGGTTATGGAAAGCTAAGATCAGTCTTAACATGATGATTGCTTTTGTGACGTAGTCAAGTTGATCACAACAGTCACTGACTTCCCCAATCTGTACGATTACATCACATCCAAAGGGAGGCCACTTGGTAGAGGTTGATTATACTGATTTATATCTAGTCCAATTATCATTTATAGACATATTCCAACCAAGGCACATTCCTTTGCACGCCACTAACGAGACACACCACTGTCTAAGATTGTCAAGTTGTGTAATGTCATTTTGATGTTGTCTTAAGGGCCAAGGGGCCACAAAAGAAGCAGGAAATACGTTCAGCTTGATGCAAGAAAAGCAAGATGAAAAAATAAAATGAGAAAAAATAGTATGTACTCAAGTACCAAGTATCAGCTGAAATGCATGATTAAATTTAATCTCAAGCCGCTCCGCAATTGAGACATGCCAAGGCAAAACAAGATTCAATATTGAACTCAAAACTTTCGTGAAAGGATTTGCCAAAGACAAGTTGTTATAGCAGGGAGACCTAAGATTTCCCGTGTTTCACCTATATTTATCAACTAACTGTCCATAAAGAACTCCCCCACTTTATATGATGAAAGTTGTTCTATCATGGTTAACATCATTCTATAATTCCAAGTCCCGGGACCGGCAGAACACTAATAGTAAGTACACTTAACTTCCGCGTCACTTGCTTTCAACAGGACAATCTTAGAGTACGTCAATTATAGCGTACATTCTCCCTACCTACAATGTACAAGCTAGTTAAGCTAGAGGAGAAGATTATGTAGCCTGCAACTGTACCCCGGAACAAAAACATAAATACAATATACGGACTCAAGTCCCAAAGCCGAGGGAAATTGGACAGTGTAGATCCTTTCCGCGAAGCGATCGGACGGCTCTGAAGCAAGCACGCACTTTCTGCGGCCCCAAATCCACTTTTTCGTAAAATATATCCTCTTTCGCGCTTGGATGTGATAAAAGCTTTTATGGAGAGTGATGCCCAGTAAAATTTTTGATTTAATCGATTGACCGCAGGATAAAAAACAATTCAAAACAATTTATTTGTTTTCATGAGTCAATTTTCTCAAATAATTTGATCACAATTTTTAACTTGCATGGAAAATATTTTGAATTAAGGACTAAGGGTCTTGTATTTAAGAACAAGCCCGAGTCATTAGTATATTATTGGAACACATTAAATCAAAGTATTAGAATCTTGTCTGCATTACATCAATACTCACACTAGCACATACTATAATTTGATTTATCATCAAAACATCTTGCATTTTGCATGGTGTGTCTTCCCAACTTCTTTATCAACAAAAAAACTTAACTACTATAAGGAAGTTGAAAGTATTCCCCTCTACGTATATTAGGACCCTACAAGAACTTTCAACATCACTAAGTTCTAGACACAAGTAAAAGTGCAAGCACAAAGGTTTTAGAACTCAACAACTTAAAAAAAATCTACACCATTGAGGTTGAACTATGCTAAGAGAACCAAACTATGCATGACTTTATGTACAAGCATAGCAAACTTTCTAGGCATATTCATAATAGTGTAGATAATGTTGATTCAATTGTAGAAATTAGATTTCAATCGTCAATTGCATTCTACAACTAATCATCCTTCATCAAATCTCTAAGATCAACAAAACAAAGTTATGATAGTTTAACAATTTACGTCTCCCCCACGGCTGCCATTTTTTGTAATTTATTTATGTGGTGTAAAGCAAAAGAAATTGGTATTTCTTTGATTTTTTGTTTGTTTGTTAAAAGAATTTGTTGGTAAGATGCTTTGGAGCGCACTAGGGATAGAGAAAGGTATTTTGAGTAATTAACTCGGATTGAGGAGAAAGCATTTTGCTGTTACTCCCTTAAACAATATATCTGTTGTCAGCCAACTCTAGCATGCATAGAGAAGCTCAAACATATGACTATGCTATAAAACATATTTTCATCAAATTTCAACATGACCCAGAATTGAAAAGTTTGGCTTTCCTCACAAGTGTAATGCCGATGATCAAGTTAACCTGAGTAATGCACAGGTGGAAAGATGAAATTAATGATCAACAAAGGCATTTTTGCATGAAATTTGAATGTGGGCCATAGTTGAAAATTTTAAATTGGCTTATAATTCTATGATTCAACAAGAAATATTTAGGTGTTATGTGATTGACATTCTATAGAAAATGTAAATTTGGAACAATATGTTATTTGTAACAAAGTCATTTGTTATTACAATGCATGTTTAAACCAATCATCTTTTGCAGTTGAAGGACATCAAGAGAAGAGAATGAGCAAATTATGCAGAAGTAATACAATTGTAGACAAAGAGTTTGATAAGATGATGTCAATGGGATTTGCACTACTCATAACAGAGATGTTGATCCTCTTTACATTGCTCGTCTTAGTAAAAAAAACTTCTCATTTTTTTATATTATCTATAGCAAGTGTATTACTGATATTTTATTTGTTTGGTATTTGATTGTTTCTTAGGAAACAATGATATTTACTCAAAAAGTAATATGAAAATGGTAAAGACGATTAGATAAATAAGTTGTAAATGTATATTATTTTCATTTACTTTGTGTTGGCTACATTTTCATACTTAGTTTAAGTCATCCTTATGCTGATTTGTATTGATAATTCTTTATCAGCAAATATGCAACATAAATTTGTAATTGTTGTTGATACAACACTAGAAATGCATTAATGTCAAATAGGGAAATGTTTTGACAAAGTCTCAATTGTGATTTAGAAAATTAAACGAAGCAATGGAGAAAAGATACAAAGGTGTGAGAAAACGTTTGGGTAGATATGGTTCAGAAATCTATAACCCCAAGTTGAAGAAGCAACAATGGCTTGGAACTTTTGATACTGCAGAAGAAGCAGCTGATGCTTATGATAAAGCTGCAATAGCGATTGGAGGCAGAAATGCAACTACTAATTTTGTATACAACAATTTTAATCTTTGTAGCGAGTTCTCCAAGGATCCTGTTCCTAAACTATGTCATCCATAATGTAGATTACAAAAAAACAAGAAGTCGAAGAATAAATTTGCATCTAACCAATGCAAACATGTACCAGAAGAAAGCAAAGATGTAGGCTTCAATTCTGATGAGTCTAAAGAATGTGCAAAAATAATATCGTATAGAGGTGTTAGACAATGTCCAAGTGGTCAATATGGTGTAGAAATTTGGAATACAAATTTGAGAAAATGAAAAATGGCTAGGAAGTTTTGATACAGCCAACGAAGCTGCCTATGCTTTTGATATGGCTGCAATATTGATAAAAGGCAATAAGGCAATCACAAATTTTGACCATACGACCAAGCTCTTGCAACAAACTTTCTCTAATGAGCAAAATAATGAAGACCTATGCTTGAGTTCTGATGACTCTGAACAATCTGCAAAAGAAATATCATATAGAGGTGTTAGAAAATGTCCATGGGGTACGTATGTTGCAGAAATCTGGAACAAGAAATTGAAAAAATGACAGTGGCTAGGAAGTTTTGATATAGCTAAAGACGCTGCATATGCTTATGATATGGCTGCAATGTCCATAAAAGGAAATAAGGCAATCACAAATTTCAACTATACCAATTCAAACCCAACAGTCCTGCTACAAGAAACTAAATTATTGAAACAAAGCATGCTTGATAATAGCCCAACCAATTTAGGCATTCAAAAATTTGAATCAGATATTGTGAGTGATGAGAATATTTCTGACACCAACATTGATGCCCATATGCAATATTTTGCAAATATCATCGATAACAATGAAGACCTTGTTGAACTTGATTTCAACAAATTAGATCTGCCTATCTGTGATACAAAATATTTTAGTATAATCTCTAATCCCAATATTGATACTAGAATCCATTTGCAAGACTATGCCTTTGATAGTTCTCTTACAAACTTTGGAATGCATTGTCCAAGTCTATTTGAAACTGTCAATTTTGATACCTTATGTCAAAACTCCACCGATAGTAATTTTGCAACTTCATCTCCCTCGACATGGGAGTAGCCCAATCTTAGCTCCACCAATAGCCCTATCTTAGTTAGTAGAACAAACAATGATACAATTTCAATGATGAATACTAAAAAATTGACTATTCCAAATAAAATTGAAAGCCAGTGTATGTTCTCACTCTTGGAAGATTATCTATTTGCAACTGACAATTATGATATTAGTAATCAGTATAAATTTTATAGTACTTCTACATTCAGTAGTAAAATTTGATGCTATTTTTTCACAAATTAGAATTTTTTCAAAGAATATTGTATGGTATGTTGAGAAAGCAATATAGATTGCATTGACAGAAATTGCCATCTCACAGCATTGTATATTTTTAATACAAAATCTTCTTTCAATGGTGAGATAATTATATGCTTCTGTGATTGTAAATATTACTAATTTCATACTTACAATTCCTAGTTTCTCAATTCTTCTGAATTATTTTGAAGTTCTTATTTATCATGTATTAAACTGTTGCATATGACAAAAATATATTTAATTGATTAATGACATAACTATTTCCTTCAGTCATTGTAAGTATTACTAATTTCATACTTACAATTTCTACTTTTTCAAATGTTCTTAATTATTTTAAAGTTCTGATTTATCATCTCTTATTTTTGTAATTTTCATGTGTCATCCTTTGAACTTCGTATCCTGTCAGAATAAGCAAGATGTCAAAGAATAAGCGTATTAACATGCCACGACAGAAATGGGAGGTTCCAATTGTAGGTCCAATTGATTCCAATGTATTGGAACACATCTTTTTTATCGAATGTCCACAAGTTGAGCAAGCCATCAAATTGATATTAGGTGGAGATTTTCTTAATGGTCAAAATGGAGTGAAATACTACTCAGATGTAGTTTCATGCTTTCTATCAAATTGCATGGACTTAGTCCACAATTCAGACTCGCTAACTAAGTTAGCATATGCATATGTCAAAGATTATCTACTTCCACCAAATGTTTACAATGAAGTCGTGGCTCAGTATGATAAAACAATTGGTGATGCTCCTTTGGGAGGTTTATTCCACTACTCAATGTTAATGGAATGTGAAGCAATTGCATGTGTTTACAATGCTATACAATTGGGTTTGAACAATAACTGTGACCTCGTAATCATGCAATCCTTGAATGCACATTCTGCCCACTTGGGTCAACATCTCTCAACAAGGATCTTAGAGGTCATTAGAGCATTCATTTACCTAAAGAAACATATTCCTCCTCGAGCCCCTGTGACATCTCCAGTATCCACATCCACTTTACATACAACTTCTTCAGAGGAAGATGTCAGTGTTTCTTCTCCATAGGGAAGCTCTATGTAATTTGAACAATTTGCTATATTGTTCATTTTTGCTTTTGAACTACACAATGCTATGCATTTTATGCTTCTCATTAAGTTTAGCTTTACTTTTCTTATGTTTTTAGGGTTTTGTAAATGAACATATCTCATCACGTAGAGAGGGTAACATTCTAAGTACAATAATTTACAACTTGGAAAGTTTTGTGCTATAAATGTGTTTTACTATATCATTTACCATCTACGAGCTTGTGTAATGTAAATAACAATGTGTTTAAATAGTTTTGTGTATGGATTCTCTATTATTTATAAGAGTTAATATCAGATCAGTTGTCATAATCATATATGTAAAATATGCAATGTGAATTTAATACAACCTTTACCAAATTCATAAATTAGAATTAGAAATAGTCTAAAAATATACATGTGTCAATAATCCAATTTATAGATTTCAATTTTGTTATTTACATTCAATAGTTATATCAAAGATATTTAATTTACTCATTACATCATCTTGCAAAAGTAAATTAGTCATGTGGCAACTGCTACATACTACGAAAAATCAAAAAACAAATACATTCAAAAAATATTGCAATATGTACAAAGTTGGAAAAAGGAAATTCAAAATCAGCCATTCAATTGTTAAAAAAAAAATTGAAGATACACCTAGATATGTACGTTCAATTTGTCAAATGTTGCATTTTAAAAAGGACATCACAACTTTGGAAGACAAAGAAATGCAAATGTATTACAACTTATCCACAAATAAACAAATGACAACAACAAAGTATATTTGTTCAAAATGCAAAGCATTGTTGAAACAATGTAAATTACCAAAATATGCAACTCCAAATTACATCCGAACAAATAATCCATTAGGATATGTGGCAATGTTGACACAACTAGAAGAATGACTAGTGTCCCTTAGAATTGCATTTGCACAAATTTGGCAATTAGGATACAAAAATTCACAATTAGGTTTGACCGGGTCTATTATAAATGTACCAGTTAACTCTAATATTATACAACGAGCATTACCACGTTCAACAAATGAAACATCGACAATAGTTGTTGCACTTAAAAGATACCCGCAGTATAAAAATGCATACCAAACAGGAATGATACATGCAAATATGATAATGAAAGCGTTGGATCAATTATCAAACAGAAAATAATATAATTATCTACTACCATTTGTAATATATTGACCATAGTGGTCTATAGACAGAAAAATGCATATTCTTGACTTTTCTATGCATTTACACTCATACTTATTTCTAGTTTTCTATGAACATTGCTATGCAATTACATTGATATATATTTCTACTTTAATATCTAAATTCTTCACTTTGCTATGCATTTACATTGATATATATTTCTTAGTATATGCAATTATTACCACTATGTTAAGCAATTATCAAACAAACAACAACTCACAAAATCCGTAGGAATGGACGCAATGCGTCTCTTGTTTAACAATAAAAAGATCAAAAAGGATATTCTTAAGTTTTGGATGTGTTTAAGTATCAAAATTTTATGGCATGTTTAGAAGGAAAGAAACACAAATAAATTTCAAGGGTGTAAAAGGGTACTTACTAGGTCTACAAAGTGACTCACACTTATTCTGTTTTATCGCAGGTTCATCTACACCTGGAAGTCTCCATGGAAATTTTTTTAGAACTAATTAGGGGAGGCTTAGTGAAAGTTCACAGAGAGGAAATACAATCTTCCCACGAACATTATTGCAACCAAAGAGAGGTAGAGGATTTCATGGGGGCTTTGAACAAGCTTCGTCAGGTATTCAATGTTATAGACAATACAAGGGCCCCTCACATTCCAGATTCTCAGGATTCCGAAGAAGTTAGGTCCAATATATTGATAGTTGAGAGGGGTAGGGATTCTGAAGGGGCTAATGGTGACAACGATCGCCCTACTATTTAGGTGTTACCATGATCCTATTTGGAACAACTTAGTACATGTGATGATTTTGATAGTCAATGTTATTTGTAATACTCTAGTTCACTGAAAAACTACTTCGTAAGCTAATTTTTGTGATGTATGGGTTGTAAGTATCCTTAATAGACTATTTGCAAGAAGTAACTATAACTGATTGTATGTTGTAAGTAGCCAAAAACTATTTGACATGAAGTTGTAAAGGTTTTTGATCTTCTATACCTAATACAAAAGAAAAAATTTAATCCACCCACACACAACTAGAATTTGCATGCACAAACACATACTCTCTACCATATTAACACACATATAGTTTTCTATAGATGTAATCTTTGAACCTCCTGTAAAGACAAATCTCTTATTTTTTATATAATGAATAATTTGCATATCTTATTAATAACTCAATTCAATTATATTTATCTAAATTCTAATTAAAATATTAATTAATCTTAATTTTTCTAAATATTTATATATTTTTTAAAATATTTAATTACACTCTATTTGATTAAATAATTATTATAATATTTTACTAAGATTTAACTACTTAATTTTTTAATCAAACTTAAAAACTATAAATATAAATCCTAATAAAAAAATACCTCTATGACTCATTAGCTACTTATCATTAAATCATTTCTACTAGTGAAGCAAATTATTTGTTATCTTTCTTCATGGCAAATAAATAAATAAATAAATCAGTTTTAAATAATTCTTCTAGTTGTCAATTGGGAAACATGTCGAAATAAAAACTATTTTTTAAGAGAATTAAAACCCCACAAATATGTGTAAGGGGACAATACAAAATGGAAATATATAGAAATTGATGAAGGTAGGTGATGAGTTCAAATCCATGAAACATTGAAAATAATATTAAAAAAAAGAAAAGAGATAGAATATTACATCATTCAACTCTAGAATGGAACATTAATATCATTCCTTGGGGTGGAACCAAATTTAATCAAATAATATATAAATTGAGATTCGGATAAGATGGGATCAAAAAGGAAAAGATATTAATTTATTTTTGAGTTAATGTCCCTCACCAATAAAAGATGTTAATAAAAGCAAGCTAATAAATAAATTTGGAATTATGGGTTTGGCCACCAAATTTTCTGCACCACTTGATAGGTGTCGGTTCAAATATCTACATGGTTGGTAGGGAGCATCCGTCCAATTCAAGGATTATGTATATTGATTTTATCTTAATAAAAATAGATTATTTTAATGTTTATGTGTTATGGAGTATGGGTCAATGCCACAATGGTACTTATTTATTCATCATGGTCATGTAATAGAGGTACATTGGTCATCTAATTTTTTATTTTGAGAAGGAAAAATATCATTCCTTTTTTAAATGAGAATAAGAAAATAACATTTAAAAGTAAGAGAATAACATTTTTAGGATGAGTTTAATATAGTTTTATATTAACTTTGTATTTTTAACAAGTTATTTTGTGTGAATATATATAGAGAGGGAGTAGGGTGATTTTTGTGAGAATGTTTATTATAGTTGATAACAAAGCTCTAGGATATGATACATTTTTTTATACTCTTGTAGTGTATAAAACTGTATACATTTACAATTTCACATTATGTTTTTGGTCCCTTAAATTATTGGACTTAATTAAGCTTCTAATTTGTCAAATTATGCATTCTAAAGCCTTATTTTTACCGTTTTCCTAAAGGGGAACTAATATTAAACAAATGCAATCAATCATTAAATTGCCTTGGATCAAGTGTGTCTTTGAAATTTGGGCCAAGATCAATTCGCCTAGGAGTGAATAGGCCCCCCTTCTTAGCCATGACCTAAATTCAAATATGTTATTGGCAATATTTTAATATTCAAAATTCAAATATGAAGTGTTAGCTTTTGGAATCTAATTTCTAAGAAATTAGAGAAACACCTATAAATACCTAGTTATTTTTTCATTTGAAATAGAACACACTTTATGACGCAATACTATTGAGAAAATTATTGTCAAGAGCATTCAAGAGTAGTGTATCAAAGCATTATTATAGCAATTCAAGATCCAACATCATGTTAAAGTTTATGTGTGTTTATGTTCATTTTGTGTGAGGGCTAACATTGTTGTGGGTCTTCAAGCATTCAAGCATTCAAGCATTCAAGAAAATCAAGCAAGCAAGATCCAATACCCTTGAAGAGATGTGTATGTCTTCATTCCTTCAAGGAAGCAATTGAAGGGTGGTGATTTGCAACATTTGTTCATTCATCATTTCCTTCATTTCTATTCAAGGTTTTATCATTGATAATTTGTCATAGTGAAAGTGGGAACACTATTCACGGGGTTTGACTAAGGCAAACCCCTATATGGCACAACATTTTCTCCCTTTGTGAATGTGCAAGTTACATGTTTGAAGTGGATTGAAGAGAGCTTGAAGATCCATTTTGCATTGTTGCATTTATTATCATCAACCTTGTCAAGACATGGAAACTTG
Source organism: Sequoia sempervirens (assembly GCA_007258455.2). Taxonomy (NCBI): domain Eukaryota; kingdom Viridiplantae; phylum Streptophyta; class Pinopsida; order Cupressales; family Cupressaceae; genus Sequoia; species Sequoia sempervirens. The sequence goes on from VDFB02280695.1 coordinate 9,953, forward strand.
CCTTCAAGATTTATTTACAACATTTCGACTATGAGACATGCATAAAAAAAGCTTAGATTTGACTTCAGAGGACCTTGAAAGTTGAGTCGAAAAGCATTACAAGGAATTAGTGTTAGGGATTGAGGCAATAACTTATCAATTAAATGCAGAAAAATAATGAAAACACAACAGATTTGTAAAACCCATAAATTATGAACAACAAAAGAAGAACACCAAGATTTAACATGGTTCACCCAAATCCATACTACATCTACCAATAGAGGGTCCAAATTATACTAATCTCCAAGCAAATAACCTTTCCAATAAAATGCAAAGACATGCAACAACATTTTTTCACGTTTTTTCACTATTGATTTTACATAGTCTTTGTTGTGTGCACCCGTGACACTTATTGTGTTTTTCCAACCACTACTCTATGAATTTCTTCATTCATTTCTCACACCCAACAACCATAAATAACCCCAAAAATGTGTGGAAAATACCTTCCTGTGCATGTAGCAACTTGTGCAACTAATAACTCCTTTCTTTTGGGAAGTTACTAATTATTTTAACCATTCATACAAGAGTGCAATAAAGCAACAATTATTTAACAAAAAACAACGGTGAATATTTTTAGCATCTAATTATGACTGGTCTCTAGAACAGTGGCTATATGGAAACCTCGTCCTTGTAGGCCTAACAAAACCAATTTTTGGGGGCAAGTACATATCATTCAGCATCTTCCAGATCTATTGTATCTTGACTATTTTTGTTTACCAATTGTTGGATAATTGCATTATTGTATTAGGTCATATAGTTTAATTAGGGTAATCAATCACAATTATTTCCAAATAATTTCATCCCCCTAAAGGATATAGATCCAAGTCTGATCAACTCGTCATTGAGGTTGATAGTCAATCTATACACCTTATTGATCTATATCCCAATGAAAACATATCAATGTGGCCAAATGTATCCTAGGTTATGAGTACTTATCTTAGGGTACACATATTTTTATGTTTCAACTATAAATTTTTACTGGTTATAAATAACAATGATTTTTTCAATGTCTATTTGGAAGTCTATATTCAATATTTTTAGGTAATATTATCAATGAAGGTAATATCAAGTGTATACTTAAATCTATAAATCTTGAGGATATATAAAAATAGAGGCCAATAACTTTACTCAATGTCTCCTAAAAAATTATTTCCAAGGCCTTAGCTCTTCAACTGTTTCATTTTCTTCCTCTCATTTTTTGTCATGAGAAAACTAACTTCAAAAAATCAAAGCACTTTTTGACAATATCACCGTGCCTTCTATCAACAATGAAAGAGAGAGTGGAGCTAGTTTTACCCACCCCTCCTTGTAGAGTAGGGGCCTTAAGTGGAGACTCTAGTCCTCGAAGGGACGCCTACTAGTTAGGTCAAACCATTCAATCAAAAAAGGTAGGTTTGGTTGTGACTAGGTGACTTGGAAAGGAATGGAACAAGCCAAAAAATATCAATGTAACAATCCATTTTTATTAAAATTAATTTTATAAAATAATATGACTACATTGAATGGAAAAGATGACTCGTCATGACCCACCAAAGACAACATGGGCATAATGTACAATAAATGTTCCCCCCGTAGGAGAGAAAAGAAAGAAGGTCTGTGTGAGTCCCCCAAAAGGTAAGAAGGAAAGAACTCCATGCGAGGAAATGATCCCTCCCAAAATTGAGATGAGAAGAGAAACCATAAATCCTCCCCTCAAAATATATGTAGTGTTGGCAGATGCCCAACACTAGATGTTGAATATGATCCATCAATATTGAGCATTTCTCTCCTTATGAAGAAACAACACCATAAATATATGCAATATGATTTCCCATTCTAGATAGGAATATGTAAGAAGACAGATGAATGTATTTAAATTATACACATCATCCAAAGATAATGATGATTCCTTTGAATGATTCTCAAAGATCTTCAAGCCAATGCTAAACTATGAAAAATGTTGATAGGATTAATCAAGTACCATATAGGATTGGAGTAAAAGAATCATGGATGTATGGTGACAATTGGACCAATGAGAATTTAATAGTGATGTAGAGGATGCCAAAAATAAATGATAACTAGGTCAAATATGTGAACTCATGAATATTTATAGTCTATAGAATTTGTCAATATAAAAGATGTTGTAGTAAAGGTAAAAGAAAGATCTAAATATTGAGAGACAATAGTGTTGATTTGACTATCATCAAATAAAATACCAATGTTCTCAATAATTTCATTCAAATGTACAATGTGGGATTCTAAAAACAATGATGATATGTGTGGTCGAAATGCATCCCAATGTGGTAGATCTATAAAAATGATATCTATTTCCTAGTACATAGAATAACTAGAAGCCATGGAGATATCAACTCTAGATTCAGATGTAGAATCAAGTGATAGACAAGAATTGATTCTGAACAAGAATTTGAGGAGATAATGCAAGAAATGAAAAAAATGCATCCCCGTGCTAATTTCTCCCATGATATGTATATTTTAGTTTGTAAGTTTTAGACATGGTATAATGATGAGAAAGATCAACATAGAAATGTAAGTTTTCTACCACAAAAGGAGGTGCAAGAGAAATTACAATGTCATAAAGTCTAGATGCCTAAATTGAATGTTTACAATGTATGGTTATTTTTACAAATGTTTATAAAATAGACATTTAAAATCTTAAAATTACATACACAATTGAATTACTTGTGAAATTTTGGTGTCAAAAAATTGTAAAATTTTGATAACTAGGGTTCAAAAGACATTTAACCTATCAAAAATTGCTTACAAACTTGACTTTAGAGGGAAAAAAAACTAATCAAAATAGCATAATTTTATAAAATTAATGACACCACTACACTCTTGATGGAACTAGATTTTTGTTGACTATTTGAATGAAAAAACTTAACTCCCCATTTGTAAGATATTACAAAATGAAAAAGAACCCTTTTTTTACAAACTCTTATGTTAGTTGGCAGCTAGGATGTTGACCTAGTAGTTTGTACTAATGGTTTAGATTTGACGTGGTAGATAAGAGACCTCTAGAAGTTAGTAAGTGAGTAGTTGTTTATTAACCATGATGTGGCAATTTAAATATTGTGAATATATTTGGAGAAGTTGAATTGGAAAGATGAAACTACAATTAGGGAGTAAGCTACTAATTGTTAGTAAGTAGACTACATTGCTAAAACAATTGGAGGTGGACCTATTTTTCCTGGAGGTCACCATTGGAAGAAGGTAGAGACCACAAATTGTGTGGAAGACACATGTAATCAAATTATGGGCCATGTAGATTTTAAGCCCAAGTCAAGTGCAAAGTGTCATTAATGAGATGTGGTGGTAAATCCACCAATACAAAAAAAACTGATAGATGGAGTTGGCATTGGTGAGGATTCTCCCTCACTCTACCAATGAAAATATCTATTACATGGGAAAGATGATAGAGACTCAAACCTATATATATTGCATCGCTCACGATCATGTGATTATAGAATCAAAAAATGAAGCAATGTTTAAGCAAGAATAAGGAGGTCATGCGCATGTGGAGGAGGTCATGTTGTGTGCAAGTACCTTCATGATAAAAAAATAATTATGTTTGGACTTCTATAATGAAAAGATAAATCTTTAAAATCATATGAATTTTATAGTAATCATGAGCTACAACAACAACAATATGAAACAAGTGCTTCACCTTTCCATTGGAGATGCCCAAGTAGGTGCCATGGAATTGATTCTTTACAATAATAAGGAAAAGTCACCAAAAACTATAGAAAAAATAAAAAGACAGTTTTTTTCCCCTACAAAAAATTGATCAAAGAAGCTACAAAGCCTTGAGATATAGATTTTTAACTAAAAAAAGAAGCCGAATAGGCCCATAAAGCCTACAAAAATCAAGCCTAAGGTGAAAATACAGGGAACGAGAATTCAACTACTTACAAAAATATATATTTTAAAAAATCCATACATTACAAAATTTTATATAGTATATGGATGAAAAAAAAAATTGTACCAAAATGTATACCATGATGGGCGGATATGAGGTGAAAAAAATGAAATCTAAAAGTTACCAATTTATTTCCAAGCAGGGAATGGAATTTCTACTCAATTGGCTCAGAAAACATGTGACTAGGAAGAGGTCCTACGATACCCCCCCACTGTCCCCATGGTATCAGAGGGCATTTCACGCTAGCGTCATTGGTCACGTGAATTTTTTTTATCAAGCGCACTATATTTGATAGAGGACAACTACTCAATTTTGATTCCTACAGTCTAAACAAAAATTCTTTCCAAACGAAAGGTTATTCTATATTTCTTAGACCTTCTAGACTCAATGGTGATGTTCATTTGGCTCCATGATGCCTTTGATAGGACTTTGAAAAAATTTAGTGGTTCCATGGTTACATTTCAAAAAAAATGGGTTTTAACTAGTCTTCTGAGCGTTAGGGTTTCATTCTCCATTCTCGAGGGTTCATTCGTAGGGCTAAAACCATCCTAAAACCCTAAATAATGCAAAGTCCTTAACCTTTTGTTCCAATCATTCATTGACCTGTGTTTACCTGTTCCCATCTACTTTAGTCATAACTTGAGTCATCTATGTCATTGGTTAACCAACCCTTTCATCCTAGCAATACTGATCACATCCATTTTTAAATATTTGCCTAAGTCCTAAGTTTAGCGGGCTGAAAAATGTTATAATTCTACATTATGTTCTAAACCCAGGTCTAAGAAAAGTTAAGTCATAACCTTTTTATATTAACCTAGGGATGACCCTGCTTTAAGTTATAAACTTAAAGCATG
>VDFB02280697.1:0-13264 GCA_007258455.2 Sequoia sempervirens
ACAAGTTTTGAATGCAAGACTAAGTCAATGTTTGATCTAGTATTTTGGTCCAGTATCTGAACTAGTATATAGTTTACATCCTCCGGTATTTTGGTCAACAAATCCTCCGTAGTTGATAGTTGCTACTTGTAGTTTTTGGAAATTTTTTATGGATATGAAAAGCATTTACATTTAGAATCTCTCATTTTTTAGTGCTCATCTAGTGTATAAGTATCGTTCTGTTTTGCTATTAAGCCTATCTCTAGCCGACTTCATGGATAATTGGTGATATTGTGAATTAATTTTTGTATGGATATATGTGTGACCTATCTTAGCTCTATGTTGACATGATAAAGTGTGCTACACATTTTGATTTATTATCTAGAAAGATTTTGTGAATTCCTGAAGTTGACAGTTGGTGTTTTTGGTAAATAAGGATTGCATCTAATTAGGCCAACCTAATTAATGCTTATGGATGGATCAAGTATATTTGTTGGAAATTTATTGAAGATTGATATAGATGATGCAGTTGTGAATGCGAATGTGAAGAAGTACTAATGTGATGAAGTGTGTCAAGTCAATTTACCGAGTTTCATTGCAACTGAATCAACATTTGTTAGGTGTACATTATTAGTTCATTTTTTGGCTGTAAGCCATTTTGTTTTGTAATCCTTTTTGTAGGAAGTGAGCCTCCTTGTGTAAGCAATGAGCTTTTGCATTTGGACAGTGAGTCCTATTCTAGGTAGGGAGCCCTTTGGCAGTGAACCTTATATATTCAGTTTTGGAGCTACTTTATATTGTGAGTTAATCCTCACTGTGGTTTTTTCCTTAATGGGTTTTCCACATAAAATATGGTGTTCATTGTGTTGATTTTGCTTTATGTTATTTGCATTTTATGTTCATACTTAATAACAGAATAGTGTGGTTGTGAAGTTCATAAGTGTTTGTAGTTTTATGTTTGAATTTGGTGACAATTGATTCACCCCCCCTCTTAGTTGTCATGCACCTTTTAACAGTCTTCGCCTTTTCTTTACCTAGAAAAACCAAAAAACCCAAACTCGGTCGTTGTCTTTTATTGTTTTTGAAAAGCCATTACATTCTTTCTAGACCTCGATGAATAGAGCGCTCTCACCCAAACGTCTGAACTAGCTTCTTGCAAAACAAAAACAGTCGATCACTATTACTAATATAAACTTCTCCTCCAAATAGTTGTTCGTTGCTTTCTTTCCATTGGCCCATACTTCCCAATCCATTGTACTCTCCACATAATCAACTTCTCCCCAACTATTGTAACTTCCCCCTCTCCATTCACAATGAGAAAGGAAGATTCAAACCAAAAATTTAACCTAAAACTAAAGGGTACGATGCTCCTCAATCATAACCTATATTATATATTAATATGTATGCATAGGGGAAGCATCAAATCATATACAAGAAATAATGAATATTTGTTATAAATGGATATTCATTTGCTTTGGTTTTTTATAAACCAAATAATACATAAAACCATTATTAAACGTATTATTAATATATAATAAATATATTGTATATTAATATATCTTGATGTAATATATTATATATTATATATTATGATATATATATATTATAATATATTTAATATATAGTTTATATTATATAATATATATTTTATACTATATAGCATATATAAATAATATATTATATAATATATACTTTATATTATATATCTTATACTCTCTCTCTCAAATCTCTCCCTCTCCACTCTCTCTCTCTCCGCTCTCTCTCTCTCTCTCTCTCTCTCTCTCTCTCTCCCTCTATCTATCTATTAGGTATCTCCTTCCCACCCTAACTAGATAACTCTCTCTCCCTCCCTCCCTCCCTACCTCCCTCTCAGGTCTCTCTCTTGGGTCTCTCTCTTTGGTCTCTCCCACTCTCTCTCTCTCCCTCCTTCCCTCCCTCCCTCTCTCTCCCTCAGATCTCTCTAAGGTCTCTCCCTCCCTCTATCCCTTAGACAAACATGTTTTAATAATTTTCAAATATTCTAATAAGAAAATCATAACTAGTTATTTAGTTGTAAAAAAATTACAAAATAAAATGTGGCACATTCAGGAATGTGTCCTCTACTTATATTGAAATTTTCAGAAAAAAATAATTATTTTTTCTTGTACTTAGGTTGGTTAGACATACACCTAGTTTTTATCTTTTTCCTAAAAATTATTTACTATTGCATCAAGAAATTTCAAGTTTTCGTAAAATAGATTTAATTTTTCAAAAAAGGACTAGTAAGCTAGAAACTACATTTGATCTGCTACAAATTATCTTCTTAAGAAATTTTCAAATTATGTTAATAACCAATTCAATTTTTTATGTCAAGGTGCCTAACTCTATTTTTCTAAATTTTTCATTGCCTCTTAGGGGCCTAGTTTGGACCCCCATGATCTTGCACTGACCCTTTTGTTGAATTTTACAAGAACTTTCAACCACTTCATTATTGTTGACCAATAAGCCAAATCTAGAAAATACCTTTATTCGCTAGGTTTTCTATTAATATTTTTTTCTATTATAAGTTACTTCCCTCTTCAATCACCTTGTCCCTTAAGGTGGTTAAATGGGTAAAATAAATCATGCATGAGGATTCTCTAGTGTTTTTTCACCATTTTAATAGGTTTAGCCTTGCTAATATTTGTTATAGGATCTCTAGAGGAAGGAAAAGTCAGAAGAAGAAAAAGGATTAGAAATAGCCTTCTATACTTCAAGCTATGGATGGAAGTCTCCTAAGTTGTATCAGAGAGGTCATTGGTCCTCTTTTGGGAAAGACTAATTTGCATGACACCATTCTTACTTTTGAGAGTTGGTCTCATCCCAATGAGATTCAATGAAAGGTGAATCACAAGGAGAAGGAAACTATTAGGTAGCTCCTAGATGAGGAGATCCCTAATTCTCATGGTCTGAATCCTACACTTGGATGTTGGTGTTCACCCACTTTTATGATATTTAATAAGGAAAATATGGAGATGGCTCATGCTAAGAAGCATAATTGTAATTCTTCTAAAAAAATAATTTGGATTAATGGAGTGAAAGGATAAGGTAGTGGGAAGGACTCAAAGTTTTTTGAAATTATTTAGCTTCAAGCTTCCTTGACTTATTAGTTCTACTATTTTTATTGACCTTAGTTTAGTCCTATTATTTGATCCTCACCCTTGCTAGTAGGAGGTTGATGTTTTGATGTTATGTTAATTTTGTACAATCTATTCCATGTTGATGTTTAGGAATTTATGATATTATTTTTATTGTTTTTTTTAAAGGATGAGGTCCTTTCAAAATCTCTCTTTTATCAAAAATAAAGAAACAAAGAGTTACAAAAGACCACAAATATAAGTGAAATTAAATACCACTAAACTAACCTGACCTTAGATTAGAGAAATATTCATAGAGAATTTTTATTTTCAATACAATTGTTTTACATTTAATCTCTATCAAAACCTCATACCAAGAGAAACCTCTTTAAACCCCTTTACATGACCATTATCCATTTATAAATAGTGTCAAGTTGATATATATTGAAATCTATAAATACATGTCACCAATTTTATTGATGAGAGTCCATGAAAAAATATGATTTACAAGAAAAATATGTAAAAACTATAAATAGAACATTTAAACCATTTCTTAATAAATTTAAAATTGATAGTTTCCTAATTATAAAACTGATAAATAATCAAAATTTATAAACATACTATTTAACGCAATTTCTAATCTATAAAATGAGGAGCACTAGGGAAAAAAATTCAAAAAAATGGTAGAGATAATCTTTTTATCAGAGATTCTAGAGCATTAAATGATAGGTTCTTGGAACCTTGTTTTGTCATCAAACTCAATGAATATTCAGTTGTATCAACCCATGTGTTAGACTTTCTACATGTCTGAATTTTATTACTATTCTCTGAATATCATCTACCATTTCCTTTGAAATAGACAATACGTTTGTATTTTCCATTTCACACTCATGTTCCTTCAAAGGTATTTGAGTCTTTAAGAAAATATTTTGGTTTTCTTAACACTCCCTAGAAAAATGACCCAAACGATGACATTTTGTGCGTTCATTTTTAGGGGTTTCTAGGAGAATACTTTGTCTCTAGAGACCATTATTTTTTTTAATGTGAATCTCTTAGGGTAATTCCTTTGTAGCAGATCAAGCAACACACAAACCCTAATAGAATGTCCTATTTTTCTAAAGAAAGTATAATTTTGTGCTTTAGGAGGATCCCCATCTGATTGGCTAAGATTTTCATGATTTTAGGCTCCCTATATTCTAGAGGCAACGACTGTCATTGTACCCATACCGGGATAAATTTTATCTTATAAGTTGTAGGGTCAATATTTGGAGGCCATGGATGAATGAATAATCCAAATCCCTCAAGGACCCATGATTTAACCTTGTAGACTTCATCTCTTTGAGATATTGAAGAAAAGAGAACCACAAAGAAACCTTTTCACTGATCTAAATAAAAAACATGATTTACATGGGCTCCCATTCTTTAAAAAAAAAATCTCGTAAAGTTTCAATATCAAGGAGAAAATTCAAGAACTTATAGATTAAGGAATTTGCACGAAGATCTTGAATCTGTATATCAATGAGTTCTTTAGAGAAGGTGATGTTTATGATACCCTTTTGTTTAGTCCTCTTTTTTGAAGCCAAATAGCATTCCGTTTGGAAGCAATACAATATAAATAATTGGTTCTGACTTTCTTTTCGCTTCCATTGATGGGTAATCCTTTTTTTACTAGAAGACCATTGTGGAGGTTGCTTCATACCGTACCTTTTACAAGGAGCACCCTTAGGTAGAGGGATATTATTAAGAAATGATATTATAGTAGGAATATCATTTGGAAAGGTAGTTGGATTAGATTTTGGATTTTAGTTAGAATGAACATCCCGAGTAATTGGTTGTCCTTTAGGATTTTTCTCAAAATGAAGATCCCTAGAATCTAAATGACCTCTAGGGTTTCCCTCATATGGAGAATCGCATATGTTTAAGACCTCTTGTTTTTGTTGATTCAAGAGTTTTTTATTGTGTCGAGTACCACATTGTCTATAGGACAAGCCAATTGTGAATGAATAAGTTTTATTGTCAGTCCTCTAATGCCATGCAGGCCCTTGAGACCCTCTGCCTTGTTGAGAAATGCCTCAATTTTTGGAAAATTGACCCTTGCCTATAGCAAGCACTTTTCTTGGAGCTCGTCTCATCTTTCTCTCATTCCTAGAGATCTCAATGTTCTTAAAGGGTTTCTTTCTGATTTCCTTTCTCTCCATGAAGATTGTGTTAAGAGAGCCATAATTTCTAGGTAACTTTGGCCTTTTTATCAAGAAGTGGATTCCATTATTTGATTTAGATAAGGAATGTATCAAGACTATCATAGTTTGGGTTATAATACCTATATTACTACTAGAATATTTGGAAGATGAAGTTTTGTTGAATTTACTAGCTCTTTTAGCTATGGATGACATTCTCATAAAATGTATCGAAGAGGTCATTGGTCTTCTTTTGGGAAAGACTAATTTGCATGGCATCATTCTCACCTTTGAGTGTCGGTCTCGTCCCAATGAGATTCAATCAAAGGAGAGTCACAAGGAGAAAGAAACTATTAGGTAGCTCCTAGATGAGGAGCTCCCTAATTCTCATGGTCTGAACCCTACACTTGGATGTTGGTGTTCACCCACTTTAATGACATTTAATAAGGAAAGTACGGCTTCATACTAAGAAGCATAATTGTAATTCTTCTCAAAAAACAATTTGGATTAATGGATTCAAAGGATAAGGTGGTGGGAAGAACTCAAAGTTCACTGAAATTATGTAGCTTCAAGCTTAATTGACTTCTAAGTTCTACTATTTTTATTGGTTAGTTTAGTCCTATCCATTTTATCCTCACCCTTGATAGTAGGAGGTTGATGTTTTGATGTTGTTATGTTAATTTTGTACAATCTATTCCATGTTCATGTTTGGGCATTTATGATGTTATTTTTATTGTTTTTTAAAAGGATGAGGTCCTTTCAAATTCTCTCTTTTATAAAAAATAAATAAATAAAGAATTACAAAGGACCACAAATATAAGGGAAATTAAATACCACTAAATTAACCTTAACTCTTCGAGAAATATTTAGAAAGAAATTTCATTTTTCAATACAATTGTTTTACATTTAATCTCTATCAAAACCCCATTCCAAGAGAAACCTCTTTAAACGCCTTACATGACCATTATCCATATATAGATAGTGTCAAACATGAAAAAATTGATCTATATTAAAATCTATATATACATGTGACCAATTATATTGATGAGAGTCCATGAAAAAATATGATTTACAAGAAAAATATGTACAAACTATAAATATAACATTCAAACCATTTCTTAATAAATTTAAAATTTATAGTTTCCTATTTTTAAAATTGATAAATAATCAAAATTTATAAACATACTATTTAACACAATTTCTAATCTATAAAATGAGGAGCACTAGGCAAAAAATTTCAAAAAAATGGCAGAGATAATCTTTTTATCAGATATTCTAAAACACCAAATGATAGGTTCTTGGAACCTTGTTTTGTCATCAAGCCCAATGAATATTTAGTTGTATGAACCCTTGTGTTAGACTTTCTACATGTCTGAATTTTCTTTTCATTCTGTTTAATATTATCTATCATTCCCTTTAAAATAGACTTGATACCTTTGTGTTTTCCATTTCATGCTCATGTTCCTTAAGAGGTATTTGAGTCTTTAAACAAATATTTTGGTTTTCTTAAAACTCGATAGAAAAACGTCCCAAACAATGACATTTTGTGCATTAATTTTTAGGGGTTTCTAGGAGAATACTTTATCTCTAGAGAACATTTTTTTTTTTAATGTGAATCTCTTAGGGTAATTCCTTTGTAGCAGATCAAGCAACACACAAACCCTAATCGAACGTCCTAGTTTTCTAAAGAAAGTATAATTTTGCGCTTCAAGAGGATCCCCATCTGATTGGCTAAGATTTTCATGATTTTAGGCTCCCTATATTCTAGAGGCAACGACTGTCGTTGTACCCATAATGGGATAAATTTTATCTTAGAAGTTGTAGGGTCAAAATTTGGAGGCCATGGATGAATGAATAATCCAAATCCCTCAAGGACCCATGATTTAACCTTGTAGACTACATCTCTTTGAGATATTGAAGAAAAGAGAACCACAAAGAAACCTTTTCACTGATCTAAATAAAAAACATGATTTACATGGGCTCCCATTCTTTAAAAAAATAAATCTCGTAAAGTTTCAATATCAAGGAGAAAATTCAAGAACTTATAGATTAAGGAATTTGCACGAAGATCTTGAATCTGTATATCAATGAGTTCTTTAGAGAAGGTGATGTTTATGATACCCTTTTGTTTAGTCCTCTTTTTTGAAGCCAAATAGCATTCCGTTTGGAAGCAATACAATATAAATAATTGGTTCTGACTTTCTTTTCGCTTCCATTGATGGGTAATCCTTTTTTTACTAGAAGACCATTGTGGAGGTTGCTTCATACCGTACCTTTTACAAGGAGCACCCTTAGGTAGAGGGATATTATTAAGAAATGATATTATAGTAGGAATATCATTTGGAAAGGTAGTTGGATTAGATTTTGGATTTTAGTTAGAATGAACATCCCGAGTAATTGGTTGTCCTTTAGGATTTTTCTCAAAATGAAGATCCCTGGAATCTAAATGACCTCTAGGGTTTCCCTCATATGGAGAATCGCATATGTTTAAGACCTCTTGTTTTTGTTGATTCAAGAGTTTTTTATTGTGTCGAGTACCACATTGTCTATAGGACAAGCCAATTGTGAATGAATAAGTTTTATTGTCAGTCCTCTAATGCCATGCAGGCCCTTGAGACCCTCTGCCTTGTTGAGAAATGCCTCAATTTTTGGAAAATTGACCCTTGCCTATAGCAAGCACTTTTCTTGGAGCTCGTCTCATCTTTCTCTCATTCCTAGAGATCTCAATGTTCTTAAAGGGTTTCTTTCTGATTTCCTTTCTCTCCATGAAGATTGTGTTAAGAGAGCCATAATTTCTAGGTAACTTTGGCCTTTTTATCAAGAAGTGGATTCCATTATTTGATTTAGATAAGGAATGTATCAAGACTATCATAGTTTGGGTTATAATACCTATATTACTACTAGAATATTTGGAAGATGAAGTTTTGTTGAATTTACTAGCTCTTTTAGCTATGGATGACATTCTCATAAAATGTATCGAAGAGGTCATTGGTCTTCTTTTGGGAAAGACTAATTTGCATGGCATCATTCTCACCTTTGAGTGTCGGTCTCGTCCCAATGAGATTCAATCAAAGGCGAGTCACAAGGAGAAAGAAACTATTAGGTAGCTCCTAGATGAGGAGCTCCCTAATTCTCATGGTCTGAACCCTACACTTGGATGTTGGTGTTCACCCACTTTAATGACATTTAATAAGGAAAGTACGACTTCATACTAAGAAGCATAATTGTAATTCTTCTCAAAAAATAATTTGGATTAATGGAGTCAAAGGATAAGGTGGTGGGAAGAACTCAAAGTTCACTAAAATTATGTAGCTTCAAGCCTCCTTGACTTATTAGTTGTACTATTTTTATTGGTTAGTTTAGTCCTATCCATTTTATCCTCACCCTTGCTAGTAGGAGGTTGATGTTTTGATGTTGTTATGTTAATTTTGTACAATCTATCCCATGTTCATGTTTGGGCATTTATGATATTATTTTTATTTATTTTTTAAAGGATGAGGTCCTTTCAAATTCTCTCTTTTATAAAAAATAAATAAATAAAGAATTACAAAGGACCACAAATATAAATGAAACTAAATACCACTAAACTAACCTTAACTCTTAGAGAAATATTCATAGAGAATTTTCATTTTTCAATACAATTGTTTTACATTTAATCTCTATCAAAACCCCATTCCAAGAGAAACCTCTTTAAACCCCTTACATGACCATTATCCATATATAAATTATAGTGTCAAACATGAAAAATTTGATCTATATTAAAATCTATATATACATGTGACCAATTTTATTGATGAGAGTCCATGAAAAAATATGATTTACAAGAAAAATATGTACAAACTATAAATATAACATTCAAACCATTTCTGCTTGGCTAGTAAATTCGTTCGCGGCTCACGGTCGAGTTCTAGTCTCTCCTGGTGGGAGGCGTGTCCTCGAGCCTGACCCGCGTTAAAGTTTACCGGAAACGCTTTGTTTATTTAAGGGGTGCTGCAGATTCTAGGTCTAATAAAAAAAAAAATAAAATAAATAAATAAATAAATAAATAAAAAAGAAAAACATTCAAACCATTTCTTAATAAATTTAAAATTGATAGTTTCCTAATTTTAAAACTGATAAATAATTAAAATTTATAAACATACTATTTAACACAATTTCTAATCTATAAAAATGGCAGAGATAATATTTTTATTAGATATTCTAGAACTCCAAATGATAGGTTCTTGGAACCTTGTTTTGTCATCAAGCTTAATGAATATTTAGTTGTATGAACCCTTGTGTTAGACTTTCTACATGTCTGAATTTTCTTTTCATTCTGTTTAATATTATCTATCGTTCCCTTTAAAATAGACTTGATACCTTTGTGTTTTCCATTTCACGCTCATGTTCCTTCAAAAGTATTTGAGTCTTTAAACAAATATTTTGGTTTCCTTAACACTCCCTAGAAAAAGGACCCAAATGATGAAATTTTGTGCATTCATTTTTAGAGGTTTCTAGGAGAATACTTTGTCTCTAGAGACCATTCTTTGTTTAAATATGAATCTTTGAGGGTAATTCCTTTTTAGCATCAAGTAACACACAAACCCTAGTCGAACCTCCTAGGTTTCTAAAGAAAGCATAATCATGCTTTAGGAAGATCCCTAGCCGATTGGCTAAGATTTCCATGATTTTAGGCTCCCTATATTCTAGAGGCAAGGACTGTAGTTGTACCCATAATGGGATAAATTTGATCTTAGAAGTTGTGGGGTCAAAATTTGGAGACCATGGCTGAATGAATAAACCAAATCCCTCAAGGACCCATGATTTAACCTTATAGAGTTCATCTCTTTGAGATTTTGAAGAAAAGAGCACCACAAAAAAAATTTGCCCTGATCTAAATTAAAAACTTGAAAATACACCCTCCCATTCTTTAAAAAATTAAATATCATAAAGTTTCAATATCAAGGAGAAAATTCAAGAACTTACAGATTAAGGCATTTCCACGAAGATCTTGAATCTGCAAATCAAGGAGTTCTTCAGAGAAGGTGACATTTATGATACCCTTTTTCTTAGTCCTCTTTGTTGAAGCCAACTGACATTCCCTTTGGAAGCAGGATGATATAAATAATTGGTTTTGACTTTCTTTTCGCTTCCATTGATGGGTAATCTTTTTTAACTAGAAGAGCACTATGGAGGTTGCTTCATACCACACCATTTACAGGGAGAACCCTTAGGAATAAGGATATTATTAAGAAATGATATTACAGTAGGAATATCATTTGGAAAGGTTGTTGGATTAGATTTCATATTACAGTCGGAATGAACATCCCTAGTAATTGGTTGTCCTTTAGGATTTTTCTCAAAATGAAGATCCCTAGAATCTGAATGACCTCTAGGGTTTCCCTTAGATGGAGAATTGCATATGTGAAAGACCTCTTGTTTTTTTTTATTCAAGAGTTTTGTTGGGCGTTGAGTACCACATTTTTGATAGGACAAGCCAATTGTGAATGAATTAGTTTTATTGTTAGTCCTTTGACGCCATGTAGGCCCCTGGGACCTCTACCTTGTTGAGAAATGCCTCAATTTTTTGAAAATTGACCCTTGCCTATAGCAGGTGTTTTTCCTGGAGTTCTCCTCATCTTTCTCTCATTCCTAATTATCTCAATGTTCTTAAAGGGTTTCTTTTATTTTCCTTTCTCTCCATGAAGATTACAAACTAGGAGAGCCATAATTTCTAGGTAACTTTGGCCTTTTTATAAAGAAGTGGATTCCATTATTTGATTTAGATAAGGAATGTATCAAGACTTTCATAGCTTGGGTCATAATACCTATATTACTACTAGAATGTTTGGAAGAGGAAGTTTTGTTGAATTTACTAGCTCTTTCAGCCACTTCACTATTGTTGACCAACAAGCAAAATCTAGAAAATGCCTTTATTCGCTAGGTTTTGTGTTAATATTATTTTTTATTATTATAAGTTACTTCCCTCTTCAATCACCTTGTCCTTTAAGGTGGGTAAATGGGTGAAATAAATCATGTATGAGGATGCACTAGTGTTTTTTCACCATTATTACATGCTCAATCTTGCTAATATTTGTTAGAGGATCTCTAGAGGAAGGCAAAGTCACAGTAAGAAAATGGATTGCAAGATTCCTTCTATACCTCAAACTATGGAAGGCATTCTCATAAAATGTATCGGAGAGGTCATTGGTCCTCTTTTGGGCAAGACTAATTTGCATGGCATCATTCTTACTTCTGAGTGTTGGTCTCATCCGAATAAAGATTAATGAAGTATCAATGTATGATGGCATTCAAATTAAAATCCAAATCATAAAAAATATGGAATAAGAAACTCATTCCATCTTAAAACTGCAAGCGTGTATATTTTGGTCAGAGGGAAAAGAGGATAAAGTTAAAGAGGAAAGGGAGAGAGAAAGTGAAGTCGGTGCATCAGCAAGCATGTAGTGCCCCACATAGTGCAGACTTAAAACCATGTAGCTTTTTTATTAGACTTCAGCGTGCCCCGCATAGTGCAGACTTAATTGCGAAAAACTATATTTCAAAGGGTCATCGTCAGCCACGTACAGAAAAATTCTCCTCCCTTTGCAAATATTTATACTGGGCATCTCCTCTATCTTTACCAGTACGGCTATCTCCACAAATTCAAAGCCCGTTCACATACAACTTTATGTTATGCAAAGAGGAGACCAAATATCAATAGTGATGCTCATGAATTCTTCCAAATGCCATGGCCTAATTTAAGGGGCAATTGTTGTCCCCCCTGTGGGACCTTCCCTTCACCTGTGGATTCCCAATGCACAGTAAATACAAAAAAAAAACTAATATAGCCAAAATACGCATCACCAGCTTTCCTTTACATAGTCAACAATCCATGGAATGCAGTCTACCCCAATCCATGGAATTCGACATTTTCTCCATTCGGGTGTTGAATTGAAGTCCAAGTGTAAATCATTAAAAGTGAAATGTTAGGGTCTTAAATAATTTTATTAGTTTGAATTAAACTCCAAATCTTCTTTAAGACTATCTAGGCCATATAATCTTACAAATATCAAATACAAAATGAGTCATTAATGTCGGATAAATTTAGTTCTTTAACTCCTGTAATGAAGTGGGTAGCTTATTTTTTTTAAGAGAATCTAAAATTAATGGAAAATGGTATGAAAAGCATTCTATAATGTTTGGTGAGAAGGTAAATGTCATACTTATCATAGCCAAAGAAAGGTGGTGTGAGATTATTCAATTGGAAGAATGATAATAATTATGACATGGTTTTTACTTTTTCATATCTCTACCAGCCATTTATTTATTGTCTTTTACTTGTTCATATCACTTTTTTAGGAGGCATTTTTGTAGTGTGTCAAATTAAGGCTCACATACATTACATTACATGAACCAATGTAAGAATGTGTGAGTGATTTTGATGTGAAAATATATACACGTGTAACATTCATCAGCATACATAAGTAGGTGCATATGCATAATCATCATTACAACTAAGAATCCTCATATAATTTTATTGATGTCCTCATGTAAAAATACATCAATGTGTTTTGCTACCAAGTATCCTAGATACACAACTCATATGTGCTCACGCTGATACCCTCAGTCCATAATGTACATCTCAAATAATTGCTACAATCAAAGACACCTGCAATGCAATATTACAAGCCAATTGTTATAAAATATAAAAATCACTGAGTAAAAGTAATTGAACAATGAAAACAACATTAACTCCAATGCTAGATGCCTTGACATTGAACCTCACATCCTACTCAAAGCTTGTGTTGAGAAATGCTTACATATAGATATTAGGAAAGTATGGATTATAAACCAAATTCAACTAATCAATTTTTGAAATCAACAATGGTTAAAATTAAACATGAATATTGAAAAATGAAATATTTGTTAATTTTTTTAGCAATTTTGATGAATGGGCAACATGAACACATCTAGGTAGGTTGGAAAATACTAGGGAAGGTCTGACTTCATTTCCCAAGTCACCCAATTATTTTG
>VDFB02280698.1:0-25705 GCA_007258455.2 Sequoia sempervirens
TATCTTTCAGTATGAGGTAGAGAATAATGTGAATGGGCAGGAGATTGTTCCTTCCAATTCATATGATTCCCCTGTGCTGGTGTTGAACCATGCTCCTTTTCCCACTAGTAATGAAAATGTACCAGAAGAACCTGATTTCCAGAAAGATGAAATTGATCAGATTTGTAATGGAGATGAAGTAGCTCAGCTGTTTAACGAAGGGGAGATGAATGACAATGGCCCCTTGGATCAGGAAGAAACCTATGTTGAAGAAGTTCAGATGTTTCAGAGACAGGGATTGAGGGATATGCCTCACAGACGCCCACAGCCTGGAGGGCCCTTTACCACTTCCATTCCCCCCAACAATTTCACTACTCCTCCAGATCCTAATGCAAGTAACAATCCGTCTTATCCACAGGTGTCCAAGCAGTACCTTTCGAAAGATAGACAAGCTCGAGCAGAACCACAGAAGGAGAGGATTGTTCAAATAAGTAAGGAGAAGGTAGAGGAACCATCTAAAGAGGTTTCTACTGATATGAGTGAAGAACAGATGGCTTCGTACGTCGCAGAGGAATTCAAAAAATTAAAGGTAAACCTTTCTGCTTTTGAATTGTTGAGGTTTCCTGCAATTAGAAAGGCTGTCTTGGGTACTTATGATGCAAATTCAAAGACATTGGACAAATCTTCTGGGGAGCATGACAGCCAGATCTCCAGTTTTCAGCCTGTGAACACACAAAGTCAGACACCGGATAGGACTAATCCCCCCCTGGAGATAGAGGAAAAGAAAAGGACAGAACTCAAGTGGCCCAGATGGATACCCAGCCCACTTTGTTTCAAGGAAAAACGGAGACTCCTCCATTTCTGATTTCTGTCAGAATTTTTGGTAAGAACCTCCATAATTGTCTGTTGGATTCTGGTGCTTCCACTAATGTGATGCCTCTTGGAGTTTGTAGGGCTCTGGGAATTACACCTGCTGATTCCCAGAAGAAGGTGACTCAGTTGGATAGGACCGAAGTAAGTGTGGTAGGGGAACTTAACATGATCCATATGCAGATCGCTTCTGATCCTAGAATCCAACAGGTTATTAACATTCAGGTAGCTGACATTCCTGATGCATACGGTTTAATTTTAGGAAGAGATTTCACCAGGGCCCTGAATGGGTATGTGTCTACCGACCACTCTCACATGTGGCTTCCCTGGAAGGGAGTGCCCAATCAGATAAGGATTGAGAGGGAGCCTAGAATGAAGTACATGATAACAGAATACCAAAAGACTTCGACCGAGGTTCTCATATCAGAAGCTGGAATGGGAAACTACTTGTTGTCCGCCCCATATGAAGAATTAGATGTAGAAGAGGTGCTGATGTTGCATACGATGCCAGTGGACGCTGAAACAGGGTCCAGTCTTGTTGAAGCCCTAACAGAATCAGTTGAGGAAGAAGAAGAATCTGAGGATAGACAGATCAGCTTACTGGACAATTTCCAGGATTTCATTAAGCAATGCGTAGAAAATCAAACTCACTTGGGAAGGAGGACAAGTTTTAAGGAGTTACTCTTGCCGAATTGGTGCAGAGTTCACAATGCTTCTCACTCAGAATTGGAGTGTTGCTTGTGTCAGACAGCAGTGAAAGAAGTGTACAAAAGCATAAATCCATCTCAGGAAGTTGGTACAGATGAACAGAGTCTGCAGGCAAAGTCTGAGAATCAGAAACCTGTTGTGGCTGTGAAAACCTCTATTACTGATAAACCAAAAGACAAAATGAAGAAGACCACCGCTGCGGAGTACTGGACTCTCAAGTTTGATGGATCTAAGTCCAAGCAAGGGGCTGGAGCTGGATTTGAATTGATAAGTCCCAGAGGTAAGAGTTTCTTCGCAGCTCATAGACTCCAATTTCATTGTACAAATAATGTGGCTGAATATGAAGCTTTAATTCTCGGACTCCTTATGGCACTCAAGAAAAAGGTCAAGGTCCTACAAGTTTTTGGTGACTCAGAATTAGTGGTCAAACAAGTAAGAAAGCAGTATGCCTGCCACGACAGGAGAATGACCAACTATAGGCATAGAGTGTGGGACCTCATTGAGGGGTTCGACGCTTTTAATATCCAATTGATCCCAAGGAAGAAGAATCAAACTGCTGATTCTCTAGCTCAAGCGGCCAGTACTTTGCAGCCCCTGTCTTTGTCAGGATTGAAGAAGTTTACTGTTGAATTAACTCCTGTCCCGTCAGTCCCTGACAATGTGACTAATTTTCAGGTGTTTGAGGATGATAAGCATATCCTTGACTTTATCACGAACACTGATGTTTTTGCTTCACAGATCATTGACGAAACAGAACCTCAGGAAGCAGAATTGGATCTGGAAGGTGTGCTAAACTTGAAGTCCAATACTATTCCAAGAGGAATGGTACAGCTGGAGAGGATTTTCGATATGGACAAAATCAGAGATCAGGAACAGGAATCTAAGAAAGAGTCTATCAGTGGGCAGTGTGACACTCACAATGTAGGCACTGAAGAAGATGTGAAGAATGTTTTCATTGGTAAGGTTTGTACACCTGAAGAAAGACAGGAAATAATCAGGGCCTTATACGATTTTCCAGACATAGTGGCCTGGGGTTATGAAGACTTGAAGACTTACGATACATCCATCATAACTCACACTATACCTCTCAAGCCAGGGGCTAAGCCTTTTAGACAGAGGCAGAGACCTATTAATGCGCTGTTGGAGCCACTCATACAGAAGGAAGTTCAGAAACTGCTCTCCGCTAGAATTATATTTCCTGTCAGGCATTCTACTTGGGTGGCAAACCTGGTGCCAGTTAGAAAAAAGAACGGTGAAATTAGACTCTGTGTTGACTTCAGAAATCTGAACAGGTCATCTGAAAAAGATAATTATCCGGTTCCCTCGTTGGATGAAGTGTTGCAAGTGGTTAATGGATCGCAGATGATGTCCTTCCTGGACGGCTATTCAGGATATAATCAGGTGATGGTCCAGTATGAGGACAGGCACAAGACTGCCTTTACAACCAAGTGGGGAACTTTCGCCTACAGGAGGATGCCATTCGGGCTTATCAATGCAGGAGCCACGTTTCAACGAGCTATGGATATCGCTTTCAAGGACATCATAGGAAAGTGCATTATCATTTACATGGATGATCTGACTGTTTTCTCCAAAAACAGAGGGGATCATATCTCAGATCTGCGTAAGGTGTTCCAGAAGTGCAGGGAATTCGGCATCTCTTTGAATCCCAAGAAGTGTATCTTCGGAGTTACTGAAGGCAAACTGCTGGGCCATGTGATATCAGAAAAGGGCATTGCTATAGATCCGGAGAGGGTGGAAGCCATCCTAAGAATTCAGCCGCCTGCCAGCAAGAAAGAGATGAAGTCTTTCTTTGGTAAGATTAATTTTGTCAGGAAATTCATCACGGGATTTGCTGAGATTGTCAAGCCACTAAATGCCATGTTAAAACAAGACGCCAAGATCGAGTGGACCACAGAAGCAAAGCAGTCCTTTGCAGAGATTAAGAGAGCCATTGCTGACGCTCCAGTGTTGGTGAGTCCAGACTATAGTAAACCGTTCTATATTTATTCCTTTGCTTCAGACCACTCATGTGCTGGAATGCTGACACAAAAGTCTGATGAGGGGAATGAGCATCCCATCGCTTTCATGAGCGCGCCATTGAAGGATGCTGAGTTGAAATACCCATGTGTGGAGAAGCAGGCATATGCCCTTGTTCGAGCAGTAAAGAAATTTAGGCACTATATCCTTAGAAACAAGGTGTTTGCAATTGTTCCTGATTCTGCAGTTAAGTTATTGCTGATGCAGAATGAGTTAGGGGAGCGCAGAGCTAAATGGGTAACCATGCTACAGGAGTATGACATTGAGATCCAGCCCATGAGGCTGGTAAGAGGACAGGGACTCACCCAGACCATGGCAGAGATAGGTCCTGAATTGTCCGTCTGTAATTATGACGTTGGAGCAGTTTCACCGGATGGCTGGTATGACGATATAGTTTATTATTTGCTGAATCAGCGAGCTCCTGATCGTTTAAATGCAGTACAGAGGCGGGCCTTGAGACTGAAAAGTGATGGTTTCATGCTGAAAGGAGCCGTCCTATACAAGAAGAATCACGAAGGTATTTACTTAAGATGCCTTGGAAAACAGGAAGCAGAAAGAGTAATAAGTGAGTTTCATGAGAAATATGGCACCGGTCACGGTTCTGCTATTGCTACTACGAACCAGATTTTACGGGCGGGATACTACTGGCCTACACTATTCAAGGATGTTCATCATCATGTTCGGACCTGTCACACTTGTCAAGCTGCAGCGACACGGGAAAGGTGTGCAGCGCTCCCGCTCCAGTCTGTTATTGAGGTAAAACCTTTTGCTCAATGGGGTATGGATTTCATCGGCCCCATCAATCCACCATCTTCTGCTGGACACAGGTATATTCTCACCATTACTGATTATTTTACAAGGTGGACTGAAGCATTTGCTTGTAGGCAGTGTACATCAGAAGTAGTAATCGATTTCTTAGAATCTGCCATTCTCAATCGGTTTGGATGTCCTTTCGCTGTTGTGTGTGATAATGGTCCTGCCTTTGCATCTTTGAAATTCTCAAACTGGGCTTTTGATCATGGCATTGTTGTTAAGTTTGCATCTAATTATTATCCCCAGGGGAATGGTCTAGCTGAATCCTCTAATAAGAACCTGTTGACTGTTGTCCGAAAACTGTTAGAGAAGAACCCAAAGGATTGGCATACCCAGCTTAGGTTTGCTCTTTGGGCCGATCGTACTCGGGTTAAGTCCTCCATTGGTACCTCTCCTTATCATTTAGTGTACGGTCTGGAACCAGTCTTCCCTATCCAGCTTAAAATCCCAACTCTGCAGTTTATCAACCAGTTTTATGATGAGGGTGATAGAAGGGAAGCGAGATTAGCTGAATTGTTGCATCTTGAGGAAAAACGGGATAATGCCCTTGAAAGATTCGCCAAACATCAGGGGGTAGTCAAGCGATGGTTTGACAGGAGAGCTAAGGTCAAAGCCTTTAGGATTTCTGACCTTGTTCTGTATTGGGATAAGCCGCATGATCAGAAGGGTAGCCATGGTAAGTTTGATAGATTATGGCTTGGTCCTTACCAAATTGCTGAAATTCTGGGAGATAATGCCTTCCGTCTGAGGACTCTCACGGGAGAGGACATGCCACTGCCTGTTAATGGGCAGTATCTTAAACATTATTTCCAGTCTTGAGCTGTTCTCAGCTCTTTCCCCTGTAAATAGTTAGTTAGGTTGCTTTCTTTGCTTGTTTGTTTGTTTTGGTTAGGGTAGGTTTCCCTTTCGTTTTGCTGGCTTTGTTTGGTTAGGGTAGGTCTGCTTTGGTTTGTTTGTTTTGCTTTGCGTTGCTCTTGCTTTTGGTCTTATCTCCTTGTGGGATTGTGGGTGTATCTGTATGATAATGGTGGCAAAACAGGTCTAATGTTTCTGATATTTCCCTTACAAACTTTAATCTTTTTCCAGAATGTTATGGTATGAATTCCGTTGCCTATGTCACTTGTCCTTGTGGTAAGGCGAAGATTTTCTGGTCACTCTGCACAGGAATGTATTGGGGTCTTATACCTTTAATCTTTAAATATACCTGAAGTCGTAAAAGGTCCTTACAAGGTCTGGACAGGTGAAAAATCTTTTTCTGCTCTAGTGCCACTGTGGTTCTCAGCCCTGAGTGCGAACTTCACTGTTCACAGGTTGAATAAGATGAGTAAAAAGAAATATTCGTATAAAAAAAAAAAGAAAAGAAAAGAAGAAAAAGAAAAGAAATGGATATTGAAAATCTTGAGGTTCGAATTCAACTCATCAGGGGGATCTGAATATCTCTACCGGGGCTATAGACGCCTGGCTGGCAGTAGAGCTATGTTCAGGAGGATCACAGCGATAACCTCGTCGGGGCTATGAACGCCTGACTGGCAGCGAGGCTCTATCCAGGTTACTTTTAGGGTCAGAATCTTTACGTAGCCTGTTCATACCAAGTCTGGTTCTTTGCAACTGAAGGTAGGTAATATATGCACCTGCACACACTTGGACCCTGGTATAGGAATGTCTGAATGTCTGGGAGTTTTTTTGCTTTAACTTAGGGTGGCGGCTAGGTACTTGCGATGAAACCAGAGTTCTGGGTTCTGGATTTCAGTTTGTCATCGAAATGCTCAGGAGCATTTCCCCAGCAGAGTCGCCATTTGTTGTGCAGTTTTTGCACACACGCCCCACTTGGAGTGGGGACCCCCTTTCTTCGTTGTGTCTTTGACCTTTGATTTTATTGGATTTATCATTTTGGGGTCTTGACATGTTGGTTTTGCTGGCTTCACCCTTGCCTTGGGGTTGATATTGATTGAAATTAAGTTTTTGGCCAAGTCCGGGTCTTCACCTGGATCCGGGATTCTCCGCCTCTGGCGGATTTCTCCGGCCCTGGTTCCTTGTCCGTCTCTTGCCGAATTCTCCGATTCCGGGTTTTCTCCTAACTTCGGGATTTTCCGGTCCAGTCGGATTTTCCCGGATTCCGTCAAAATCCCGATCTTCCTGATTTCCCCGGTTTCTGCATTTCCGCGGAATCCGTGTCTCCGCGCATTCTGGGATTCTCCGAAATTCCACTTGGGGCACGGGTTTCCGGACTTGTCAGAAACGTCTTTTCGCGCATTAATGGCTGAGGTATCTTGGTTCAGACGGGTATAAGGGCGAATTTAGGGCGTTTTCTGATTCATTCTAACTTCGACTGCTTCCTTGTTTTCTGCTCTGGCGATTCAGAACTTTCGTTTGAGCTTTGGGGTTTGATCTTGGATTGTTTGCGCGTGGATTGCTTGAGTGTTGCTGCCAGTATCTCGTTGCCTGGACGTGTTGTCACGTGGATTGATTTTCCAAGCTCGATTTCTGCTCGTCTTGATCCATGGTATGTATTCGTCGCCCTTCCGTTTGTTTGCATGGTGATTTGAGATTTTCTTGTACTAGGCGTTGTTGAATTTTGGGGTCGGCTCATATTTTGACTTTGGGTGTCGTATTTATTCAGTCGGTTTGATCCGTCTTTTTTTTATTTGAAGCCCATCTCTCGTGCCCTATGAGTTCCGTTTATCCGCTTGATTGCATATTTACACTTTAGACGGAATTCTGGGTCGTGTTGCTTAATTGTTTTGGGTGCGGGATGTGTTGCCATGCGAATTTAGGGTTTTCTGGGTGTCTCGGCTAGTGCGATGATTTGATCTTGTGTTTGAATGACTTTCGCCTCGTTTTATGTTGGCTTCCCCGTCCTGTGAGGATTAGAGGGCTTTTTAGGTAAATCCCGAACTGATATTTTAACCCTAAAAGCTTGCTCTGGTTCTAATGGCGGATATGTGATTGTTCGATTTAGGGCATCGTCATTTTAGTATGGGATCCTTCCTTTGAGTGCTTCTGAGTGTTGGACACTCTTTGCATATTCGAGTCTGGTAATTGTCGTCGGTTTTGGGTTCATTCGAGCTTTGGTATTGAAGATCTTGTGGTCGCTCCTGTGTTGGTGCACGTTTTGCCATTTTTCGGGTTTCCGAGGCTGTCGCGGAATTTCTGGTCTCCCGGATTTTCCCGGTTTCCTTTTATTCCGCGGACAGAGTTAATTTCCGGTGCATTTGATGCTGTCCGCGAAAGTCCGTCCCATTCGGATTTTTCCGGGTTTCCTGTCTGATTGCATTCTTTTGTATATTTCGATGAGGGAATTGATGGAGTGATTGTTAATGCCTATTTCTTGATTGCCAAAGAGTAAAATTGATGATTTTCCTTTGATTTCCGAGCATATTAATGATTTACATGGCTAATAGTGCTTTGGTGGCAGGAGTCCGTCTGGGTCGGATTTCTCCGGAATTCCGCCCCGAATGTATTTTCCCGGATTATACGATTTTCCCGGATTATTTGATTTCTCCGGATCTCGGAAGATTGGCAATTGGCATTTGGTTTTAATGGATTTGTATGATGTATGCTAACCTTTTGGATGGATATGAGCTTAATAATTAAGTGTGGTTCTTGGGATGTGCCGGTGGTCCAGCAGGAGGTGGGTGGGCAGGGGCATGGGACTTACAGGCAGAAGGTGGGACTAGACGGGAGTTTAGTTAAGGAGGCAGGTCATGTGTGGGAATGCTTGGTACAATTTGGTGCATGAGAATGGCAGAGGTGAGAAGGATTGTGAAATTTGGGCAGGGTGGTGACAGGGTTAGAGCATTTGGGGTTCCTGGGATGGAGAGGTCTGTTAGGTGATTTTTAGGTGGCAGGTGTGGCTGGAATGGTACAAATGCAGGAAGTGGATGTGGTACAAATTCGACCTCCATTGCCCGAGCTTTCAGCATGCCGGATCTCCCCTCGGTCTGCGCCCTAAACATTGACACTGCTCGCACGTATTATGAGAATGAGCCAGTTAAGGCTCAACAGCTTATTAACTCATGGCTTGAGAAGCCCAAGTCTCACCACTCTAAATTGCCCAAACAGTTGCACAGGGTGAAGTTCAGGCCAGATATTTATGATGCCATCACACTGTTGAGCAGGGTGGCCGGACTCAAAACTGCCGGGGTATTGGAAAGTTGGATGGTCCATGTGATCACCAAGATAGGCCAAGGAACGAATTACCACTGGGCAGGACTTATCAGTGCGGAAATAGATAGGCAACTGAGGAATGTTTTGGAAGGAAAGAAGTTCACCATGTCCTCCTTTGTTATATATATACTGGCCATCTCCTATCCCTATAAGGGACTGACTCCGGCAGGAACTATTGGGCGAGGACATTATCTATAGGAGTCTACTCAGGAGTTACCTCGGACCAGGAGAGGGTGCCGAGGAGACTGCTTGATGCCTTCCTGTCACACATGCGGTTATGGAATCGAGGAGCACATCAGATTGTCCGATGGGGCGAGGGGGTTGATTAGGAATTATGGGGCCTGGTTCATCCAGTTCCCCACTTTCACTTATCTCCGGATTGATGGATGCCCCGTTGCTCCCTACAGATTGCCCAGGTATCCCACTGACCACATAGTGCTACTGGAGGTCGTAAGACAAATTTGTGAGTTCGATACGGTGGTCAAGAAGGAGAAACATAAAACTGGTTTTGGAGGTGACTTCCCTCTTGGGATTGGCGTGGATGTGATGTGTCCTTCCATTCAATCAGCTCATACTGCAGGTGAGGAATTGGCAGCCTATGGATTCTCTTTCCATTCAAAGAGAATGAATTTTGACATCACCGGAGGGGCACAGAAAAGGGCTACCCGGGAATACAGGCACAAGGAGGACTTGGAAGACTACTGGGTCAACATCAAGGATGACCTTGATGCACGAAGGAAAAGGTATTCCCGGCTGCCAGTGGAGGCAATTAGGCAGTACAATGTGAAGCTGATTCCAGATCAGCTGGAGGATGATGGAAAATTGGTCCAGGACCATGTCTATGAGCCCATCAAGGGTAGGTCAGTAGCGGATATCGACTGGAATGAGCCTGAGGTGACAGAGTTGGAGGACTTAATGGCTCCGGTGCTAAAATATACCTTTGCTTGGATCAAACATGAGGTCTGGGTGTTGGAAAATGCCAATGTTCCCCTCACTTTCGACCTGATGGGGAATCTCAACCCCATGTCCACTTCAGAGGAATCCGGGGAAGAGGACCCCAAAGGGAAAACAGCCAAAGCCTCTCCTTTCAAAATCAAGGTCAGAAGCCCTAAGGGGACTCAACCTGCGGCGAAAAGGAAACCTATCGGCAAACGCAGGTGGAAGACCCTGACTATCAGCAGGTCTTCGGACGAGGAGGAGGTGGAGAAAGCTGAGGAGGAGGATGTTCCTCCACCGCCCAAGAAGGCCAGAACTACAAGGGTGGCGAAAAAGAAAGGCCAAACGACTTCGGAGGATGAGCCTCCGGTTGTGGATGTAGAAAGTTCCGGAGGGGAGAAGACCAAAGTATACACCAGAAGATCCCGAACTCCGTCCCCAAAGGATGCTGCACAGCCGAAGGTTTCTTCTCCAATATTGCCGGCCACTGAACAGGACAGACCTGTCTCTCCTCCGCAGGGTGTAACAGAACCGGTAAATCCGGATGAGCAGGAAATCAGCGGAGAAGCAGAGCCGTTTGAGGAAGGGGCATTATTCAGTGAGGCTGCCGGGCTCGAGGTAGAGACAGAAGAAGGGCACACTTCTCCCGTGGTGCAATACGAGGACTCTCCAGAGAGTGAGAAGGGCCGCGGATCTCCAGAACCAGAGAAGAGCATCCCCGCTGGAACTCCATCGCCGGTGCTTCCTGAGTTGCGATTTGAGGAGATGGATCAAGCTGAACACCCCCCAGAGAAGGATGATGACAAGGCAGCAGAAGAAGGAGAAGTCGAGGTGGCAGTAACAGAAGAGGAGAAAGCCACAGAGGACTCGGGGAAAACTGGCGCAGAAGGAATCCGGACGGACCCTGTAGCCCCGGACTGGTTAGAAAAAGAAATAGCAAGGAAGAAACAGGTGATAGTAGAAGACACTCCTCTCGACTGGGATGCAATGTTATCTCAGATTGGAAAGGGGAAAAAGAAGAAGGCAGCTAAGATAATTTCCCGGGTGGAAAGGGATGAGGTGCATAACCGTGTAGTACACATCGCCACCCCTGCTGCAGATAAAACAAGGGAGGAGGTAATAGGCCAGGATTACAGTGTCCAAACCATTAACCTTGGGCCAGCTTCCCTAGAACAAGACATTGAGGAATTCGAGGGGTCAAGTGCTGTGATTCTGGATAGGTTGAGGAAGGAGACTCAGACAAAGAGGGAATTGAAAAGGGAAAATGAAAGGTTGAGGAAAAGCTTAGAAGAGGTCATGAAACCTCTACAGTCCCTCCGTCCGTCCTCCTCTTTTACTCCCGGATTTCTGCCGAAGGAAACAATTTCTGGTATAGAGAAGATGAAGGCTTCCACACAAGCTGCCATGGACTGGTTGATGAGTGTTCGGACACAAGGAGATGAAGCTATTAAGGAGATCCTGTCAGTTGGCAAGGATGCAGTCCAAAGAAAAGAGCTAATGGAAAGTATCCTTTCTCAGGATATGAATGATGTCGATTCTCTGTTGCAGAAGACAAAGGCTATTCTGGGACATGGCAGGGAACAATTGGGCAGGGATGGAATTCTTCCCTCTTCCAGGTTGGATGAACCGTGGGAATGGTTCGAAGCATTACAGATCAGGCAGGGAGCCCTGAAAAAGATAAAGAAACGAAGAAAAGCCATTGATGCCGACCTTACTGCAATCTATGATGGTTGCATTGCATTTTTTGAAGTGATGACAGGGAGGAATAAGATAGCTCCCAAGTACCTGAGTTTGGATCAATTGAAGGAATGGTGGCATGAGGTTTATGCCCCAGATTCTGATGAGGTTGTCACTGGCCATATGCTTGATGATGCGGCTACATATTTGGCAGTGATAGATAGATACCTGACCAGCAGAAAGGATTGGAAGGGGACCATTGAGCGGTCCAATGAGGGGATTGAGTCAATTAAATGCCGGCTCAAAGTTTTGCCATTGCCACCTGTTGCTGAGTTGGAAGGAGTTTTCTTGGGGGTCCAAGGGTCACCAGCGCGGAAAAAGGACAAGGGAAGCAGCGGTTAGTGTTTATCTCGAGATTTGTGCTTCCCTATTATCATAGGGCATGCATTGGACCGGATTTCCTTGGGGATTGTGCCTTGGCCGACTTGGATGATGGCATTAAATGTGTGCCTTAGTTTGTTTCCCTGGCCGACCTGTTTTGGCGGTTTTGTTATTATCTTTATTGTAAAATGTTTGGCTGGGCCGACATGTTCTGGGATTAATTGGTTAAATAGGCATTTTTGCCTTATTGTAAGGGTTCAGAAGATTTTGATAGTAGGAGATTAGCAAGAGCAATAGTTAGAGTTTTAGAATTTCTTAAAGCAGATATCATATTCAGAACAGTTGAAATTGTTGCAGTATTTGATGATTAATACAATTGGAGACATTGTGGTTTTCCTGGTGGAATCCTTTGTGTTATCTCATCTTGCATGGTTCTTTTGTTCTATCTTTCACATTGCTTGAAGATCTAGGGTTTATTATTTAGAAATAAATTAGTTTAGTTAGATAAATGGTGTATGTGATTTCATATTTGGAATGTTGGTAGCTATCTTTGGTCTACACTCCCAGTAACTATCTGATTGTAGTAGGCTGGTGAAGTCAACCTGGACCATATATATTCAAATGTGCTTAAGTTCGGTTGTAGATGCAAGTCTATGATTTGAAAATTTATACTCCTCAGAAGATTGCACTGTTCTTGTAGAGATTGCCTTGTGGGTCGAACAGGAATTGGTTATTTGAGATAGGTCCATTCCAAATATATGTCATTTGCATTGCTTGTCTGTTCAATAATTTAGATTTTATTACCTTCCCTGCACCCCTATCTTTTGCAATTTCTTTGTTATTCGGTTAGATTTAGGATTCAAGACCATCATATTGTTAGATCTGGTAAATGGAAAAGGTTTAGCTTGCTTGTAGTAAGGTCCGATTGTGATTACCAGCAATTTCACATTTCATCTGAGTTGTTTTACGCATTGTTATGACCTAACACCCGAGAGACCTTGGGGTGATTTTCAGTAATTCATTATTGGAGATTACCTTTCAAGAGAGATAGGATTTTGTATTCTGTCTGAGTTGTTGCTGTGCAGAAAACACCATCAACAGTACCCAGTTAAGAATGTTGCAGTTTGGTTGTTTGAGGACTTCAACACGCATCAGAAGATTCTTCACTACTCAAACCTTTTCGTCACCACCAACGTTCATTTGATTAAATATAAGGGAAGACCTGTGAACAAGAACTTGTGGAAAGTGCGTGAGTCTGACCACGAGGCAATACTTGACACAATAAAGAGTAGAGCAGACCTGGATGGTTCCCTAGATTGGTTGGTAAGTATGCACATTGAATTTGTAAAGTAATGTTATTGATCATTGCTTTATTTCAGGTTTGATTGTATAAGGGTTTGCAAAATTGAATTAATGTAGATATGCAAAATGATGGTTATATGTTGCTCTCTATTTCGTGCAGGGGCACAAAGCTTCGGTGGTTGTCATTAGGGTGATAAATTCCTTTTTTGGCTTGGATAAGGTCATATAGACCATTTCTTGATGTAATAAGTCTATTTTAGTGGTTATTAGTGAGTTAGAAGATTTTAGTTGCAAATTTTCTAAATTAGTGCAAAGTGTCATTTTTCAAATTTTGAAGTGCAAGAAATGCATAGTGGGGAAGCTAAAAGATCAAGGAAGGCCAAAGGTCACTTGTGGAATTGGTTTTCAATCACTTTTTGATTAAGGGAGTTGAATATATGTATGTGAATCTCGAATGAAGGAGTGTGTCGAGAAGAGTGGAAGATTTTGTACAAGCATTGATCAATAAATGAGTATGAGTATGCAAGGCATACACATACACATAGAGTCCATTAGATTGGGAATAGGTTAGAAGATGATTCTTTGAGCAGTGGATATTGTTTTGGAGTCATGGCATGTAGCCTTGGGTGTGAAAATGTGTGATTTAATTGTGGGAAGAGTGATTTTCAATAAGGCTCCTTGGAAAACCTAGGTTTGGTGGCTTGAGAGTGAGGGTTTAGTGGATTGGTAGCTTGGTGAGCGGTTGGAGCTCTGAAAATTGTAAAATATTAATGTTGGTAACCTATTTAATGACTTTCCATGGTGTTTGATTTGATTACAGGTGTTTGGGAAGGTGTCTCTTTGGAAAAGAGACCTAATTGGCTTAGTTGCCTCTACGGTATAGTGGGATTTTGGAGAATACATTGAAAAACCCATCTCCAAGCCTCTTGTGACCTTATCACCACTTCAAACACCCTTTTTTAAGCCTACACATGCTTAATAAACCTTAATATTATGCTGCCCCCAAACTTCACCCACTTTTAGTCTCTAAAACCTCAATTTTCCATTAAAAAATGCACTTCTCTCAACTAGGGCTTCATGCCCAAACATACAAATGACCTCCCCAGCCCTTGCAAACCTTAAAACACATCAAACCCCACCAAATATCACTAAAACCAATTGTTTCTAGCCTTCTTCAAAATAAATTCTTCAATCTACTAATTCAACCCATGCCTTTTA
The DNA here is from genome assembly GCA_007258455.2 of Sequoia sempervirens. NCBI lineage: Eukaryota > Viridiplantae > Streptophyta > Pinopsida > Cupressales > Cupressaceae > Sequoia > Sequoia sempervirens. The sequence continues at coordinate 14,089 of VDFB02280698.1, forward strand.
GGCCTGAATTCATGCATTATATACTTGCTTGTCATTTGAATTGTCATTAATGAAATTATATATTAACTTATATGTTTATCTTATTTTCCTCTTGTAGGAGTAGGGGTTGGAACACTTGAAGGAGTAGGTGTTGAAACACGTTAGGGGGAGGTGTCGAAACACCTAAAGGAGATAAAAAAAAGAGATGCCTAAAGAGGTATGTGTTTATTTTATTTTGTGTTTGGTAAATATGTTCCTATTATCGACAATTGTATGCTAACTTGTATTAATTTGATGTTTTTGTTCACATATATAGATTGACATTGAAAAAGTTGCTATGATTGGTTCTTTGAGAGGGGGATATTCTAGGACTCATGACAGTTTGAAGAGACGTATATATGAGGTAATAAGGATTTCAATTTTAGAGCTCAATTATAATTCAATGTATATTTATTTTGATGTTAATTACTCGATTTTAAATTATATAATATAACTAATCTCAATTGTGTTTTGAATTTGTCTTGTGCAGTTACCTACAGAACCAAAGAGTGCTTCAAAGAGGCTCCATTTTGATGATCCACCAGTAGTTTAAGATGAGATAGAAATTTTGGCATGTATATTTTGAATAGATATCGAGATGGTATATGCCTCATTTTGTAAAAAAATGTTTGAATTGGAATTGATGCCATTTTTGTATATGGACATACACTTGATTATTGGATAATTTGATATATAGAAGTTGAGAATCAAAATAATTTTTTCTTCATGTGCATGTTTAAACTGTTTGAAATTTTAATCTTGAGAAATGGTTAAATATCCTATGGGATTGCGTTGGGCCCCTCTACAAAAACCTCTCTCGGTTTTCGCTATCTTAGAGTGGTTTTCTCGTGGTGGTGGATTTTCACTTGGGGAAAAAGTTGTCAATTGCAAGTAGTTGAAAGTTGCAAAGTGGTGCAACTTTCATTATGCAACTCGTGTAACCAAACAAACTATTCCAATGAATCAAAATAGGTATGTTTATGCTAGGAATAGTCCTCTTTTGCACCCAAACATGCGGAATTGCTCTGAGCTATGTTCAACTGGATTGATCCCTTAAGAGTCCAAAGTGCAAAATGGCTACACACTTCAGCATGTTGTTACTCAGATACTGTGACGCTTAGAAACTTCTCGTCTGATCCTACAAGATTGTGTTGGGCCCCTCTACAAAAAAATATCTCAGTTTTCGGTATCTAAAAGTGGTTTTCCCGTGGTGGCAGATTTTCACTTGGGGAAAAAAGTTGTCAAATGCAAGTAGTTGAAAGTTGCAAAGTGGTGCAACTTTCATTCTACAACTCATGTGACTAAATGGACTATTCCAATGTGTCCAAATAGGTATGTTTATGCTAGGCATGGTCCTCATTTTCACCCAAACACGCAAAATCACTCAGATCTATGTTCAACCTGATTGATCCCTTAAGAGTCCAAAGTGCAAAATGGCTGTAAACTTTAGCATTTTGTTACTTGGATATCGTGACACTTAGAAACTTCTCGTCTAATCCTATAAGATCACATTGGGCCCCTTTACAAAAATATCTATCATTTTTCACTATTTCGGAGTGGTTTTCCTATGGTGGCGGATTTTCATTTGATGGAAAAAGTGTCAAATGCAAGCAGTGCAAAGTTGCAAAGTAGTGCAACTTTTATTCTGCAACTCATGTGACCAAACATACTGCTCCAACACATCTGAATAGGTATGTTTATGCTAGGCATGGTCCTCTTTTTCACCCAAACACATGGAATCGCTTTGAGCTACATTCAACCAAATCGATCCCTTAAGAGTCCAAAGTGCAAAACAGTTGCAAACTTCAGCATGTTGTTACTCGGATACAATGATGCTTAGAAAATTCTCGTCTAATCCTATGTGATCATGTTGGGCCCCTCTACAAAAAAATCTCTCAATTTTTGCTATCTCGGAGTGGTTTCTCATGGTGGCGGATTTTCACTTGATGGAAAAAGTGTCAAATGCAAGCAGTGCAAAGTTGCAAAGTGGTACAACTTTCGTTTTGCAACTCGTGTGACCAAAAAAACTATTTTGACACATTTGGGTGGGTGCATTTATGCTAGGAATGGTCCTCTTTTGCACCAAAAAATGCGGAATCACTCTGAGCTACATTCAACTGACAAAATCCCTTAAGAGTCTAAAGTGCAAAATGGCTACAACCTTCAGCATGCTCGTATTCGGACACTATGATGCTTAGAAAATTCTCATCTAAGCCTATGGGATTGTGTTGGGTCCCTCTTCAATAACCTCTCTCGGTTTTTGCTATTTTAGAGGCCTTTTCCCATGGCGGCGAATTCTTGCTTGGGGAAAAAGTGGTCAAATACAAGTAGTTGAGTGTGTAAAAATGACTTTTTAGTGATTCCACCCATTGTATCCTACTATAACTCAGTGGAATGGCATAATTAGGGGTAGGGAACATATGTGCATGGTTTCTGGAGCAGGGGAGGTGAGTTGAGTGGTTTGGTGTGATGCCCTAGTTGGCAATTTGATGAGTTTTGGTGAAATTGAGTGGTTTAAGAGTGGAAATGGTTGAAATCCTTTGGGACAGTAGTTTTTGAGGGACTTTCAAGCATGTGTAGGTTCTTTTAAGCATGTTTGATGCTTTAGCAAGGTGTTATGAGTTGTGGGAATAGGATTTTCAATAAACCCACCCTAAGCTTGCTAAAAATGAGGGTTTTGCAAAAGTGGGCTTAAATGAGCAGTTCTTAGGTTAAAGATTATGGATTTGGAGGTTTTGTGGTCTAATAAATTACTGTCTATAGTTATTTGGGATGGGAAGATAGTTTGGAGTACAATTGCTTTGAAAATTTGGCCTAATTGGCGAATCGGGTATATCTCCTTGGTGTTGTCCTTTCAAATCAGGACCATCAGGGTTTCAAACACCCATCAAGGTAGTCAACAACATACCACAACAGCTCAATAGGTTACTTTGATACAACTCTCTCAAACTAGGCTTTTCACACCAACTAGGCCTCAAATTAGGTCACTTTTACAAAGGGACTCTACCTTAAACTTTCCTTTGCACTCAAAATTCAATTGGGAAGCTCTCTACAGGTTACCAAACCAAAGATTCCAAATTTTCTTTCCAGACATCCACCCTCTAATATACCTAAACTCAAAACCCTCTTCTATAGCCAAAAATCAAGGGTTTTAATGGAAATCACATTTCCAAACCTCAATCAAACTTGCCACCACTTCAAACCAGTCTAAAATCTCTACACATACTCAATTCAACAAGAAACAATACTGCACCAACCCATTTCACTCATTACCATATCAAAACCTCTCTTTTCCACTTGGAAAACACAATTTTCCACTCTAGGGCTTCATGCCCAACACATTTTCAGGCCTCCCCTGCACTCTCTCAACATTAACCCACTTGTTTATTGATGTTGCAGTCCCATTCCACAAGTTACAAGAGCTACAAAAAGTGGAATGGGTCGATTTTACATTTTAAAGGCTACAAACCCTTAAAATAGGGTATAAAACCAGTCAAAGAATTTGCTCAAACTTAAACCAAATCCACTGTTGGATACTGAAATAAAATGTAATAAGTGGCCAAATCACACCTTAAAATGAATTCAAAACAGATTTAGAAAATTATACAGTTGTATGAGCTGTATAGTCACTGTAAACTCAGAAAATACATAAAAAGTGGAGAAAATAGAGTATTATTAATGTTCCAATCTTCCAAATCTTAAAAAAAATAGCTTACATCGATGGTTTCCACCTTATTTATTCTTTTTCCCTCCAAAATAACTGTCGTAACACCTACAACTGCCTTTTGAAATGCTATGACTGTTTGCCTTCCCTAAAAATGCAATTTTATAACTTTTTAGCAACTTTACATCTTTTTTCAATATTTTGCACTTTATGCAAACTTGACCTTCTAAACATCTAGCTATCAACTAAAATGATGCATTACAATAGAAAATGGTCTCATTGACCTTATTTTAGACAAAAGACCTCAAAACCTAAAGCCTACTCCTCAAAACCTTGAATTGACAACTTCTATTCAATGGTGCTCCTACACCAAAAAATGTGGTAGCATAGAAATAACAGTAAACTATTTGAAAATATGACTCAAAGAAATGTGGTCTCAAGGTGATCAAATTCCATGACAATCAAAAGCAATTTGATTGTCATGTAATTCCATCACCTTGAGACCACATTTCTTTGAGGCATCTTTTCAAATAGTTCACTGCCTTGTCTATGGATTGTCATGGCATTCCATCACCACAGTTATTTGATGCATTTTTTCAAACAATTCACTGCTTTGTCTATTTTATTGCTTAATATTATGCTTTTGATATATTTTGTCCAACCATCCATAGCTTGTTCAAAAGCACTTGTTTTAGGCTTTTAGCCATAGCAACAAGGTAGTGAACTATTTGACAAGATGCTTTGGTAGACATGTATGAAAAATGTGGTAACATAGACAAGGCAATGAACTATTTGAAAAAATACCTCAAAGAAATCTGGTCTCATAGAATGCCATAATAAGAAAATGCAATTGGCAGCTGCTCCTAGTTATTAGTTATGCAATGTGAAGTAATTGTATAACTACTTAGGTTGACTTTGTAGAAACTATATTGTAATTGAAATTGTCATCTATTAGCATCTAGTTATTAGATATGCAATGTGAAGTAATGCTTTGACTTTGAAAGATGTACAATGCAATGTAATCAATGATTTGAATATAAACTACAAAAATCTATTTTTTACAATTCATTAGTTACAATCTTTATTTTATTTGTTCTCTATATCTCTATATGCTATGGAAATACCTTTCAATTTCAAAAAATATAGTTTTTTATCTCTTGTGCTACAATTTTTTACATTTTTTTAAATATGATTTTTTCCTGATTTTTTCAAAAACTCTTATACTTTTGGTTTCATGATTTTTTCCCAAAAATATTTTTGCTGCTATGCATTGGAAGCATGAAGCATACATGTGAATACACACAATATACATGAAGTATACATGTGAATAAGTGAAGCATACATGTGAATAAGTGAGGCACAAGTAATTGAAGCATTCGAAAGGATACAAACCACCAGGAATGGAGCTTATTTACACAATACGCTTTAGATGGGGCTTATTGAGCAATCGACAGTAATTAATTAAGCATTAGATGTAAACAAAATCCATGCCTACAACATTCAAGCATACAATTTACACAATACACATGATAACATCATTCAAGAATGGTAGTAGCAAAATAATTTTTTCTTTAATCAAAATGTCGTAAGGCTATACAATGAATGCTATATATTGATAAAAGTATATACAATATATCAAAAAAAGCCATACAGGCTTAGTACAAAGGAGCCATATGGACATAAAATGTCACGTATATATCGATAGTACAAAACATATGTTCCAAAATGCCACATAGGAATACAACAAATGACCCTAGTACATAGTCATTTCCCTCTAGGGGAAGGAAATAGATCTTGTGTTGCCTTCGAAATTCAGCTTGATGGAGTGACTGTTGGTTCTCTTGTCTTTTGAACATGCTCACTAGTCCTCCTCTCTTCACTTTGGACCTTCCACTGATACAATAAAAAGTAAAGATGTTAATACATAGAAATTGAATTGTGGAATGACATAACATAATATAATCACTTACCACATACATATAGTTATCATGCACATTTACAACATTACAACATCCACAATCTAGGGTGACAACCACCTGTAGCAGCCATTAAGATAGAAATTAAACTACATTAAAGTATTGTGGAAATTTTCTATAATAGACCATAAAAGAGTAAATATAATGTCAAATCGACTAATCTGTTGCATACCTCTCTCAATGGATCAGAACTGGCTATTGTTGCAGCAACTCCACGGTCTATCATGCCACCAACATCGCTAGGGATGTCTAATGTCATCAACTGCAAATGAAACAACATATCTAACATCAATATAAAGAAGTTTAGGTAGTCCCTTTATAATTGTCATAAATGAAAGAGTAAATGGTTGGCCTCAGCTGAGACTACAATATAGTGCTTATAGATCACATAATGGTCAAAGTACGAAGTCCACTGGGATAGTCCAAACTCTTGCACATTCCAAAGTTGAGTGCTCATTGGGATTCTTATTGCATATGTTGATGAACTAATGTTAATGAGGGCATGTTGTCAAAATAATGATAATGCCACAATGAAGTTCACATGAATGAAGTGAGGATTACTATATTACTAACAACTTTCAAAGGGATAATGGAACATATGATGAATTACGACATGTCTAGGGTTTTACTATAGCACATGAAGTTGGTTATTGAGGTGTGCAATAGTAATGGAGAAGACAACTTTTGTCAATACTGAGTGGAAGAAAATCTATTTCTTCTAATAGTGTATAGGATAAAATTTGGATGGAGATGCTATAGCATAGATGGGATAAAGAGACAAGACCAACAAGGGAAAATGGAACATATGGTGAAATAATAGAGGGTATAATGGGATGGATTAGAATAGATTAATGGGATGGGCTAGGATGGGATAACAAAATATAGTGTGAACTATTAGAGGTTAATGAGATGGGATTAGGAGGGAATAAAGGAACATACTGTGAACTAGGGAAAGATAATGGGACAAGACCAAGAGGGGATAATGAAACATAAGGTGAAATAAGAGAGGGTAATGGGATGGGAATAGAAGGGATTAATGGAACATAGGATGGACTAGTATAGATTGATGGGATGGGCTAGCATGGGATAAAAATATATAGGGTAGACAATTAGAGGTTAATGGGATGCGATTAGTAGGGAATAATGCAACATAGGGTGAATTAGGAGGTGTCTAGGGTTTGACTATAGTACACGAAGTGTGAACTTGACATGTGTGTAGCAATAATAGAGAAGAGTTATCTAGGATGAAAAGTGGATAAAGATGGTATAACATAGAATGGATAAAGGAACATAGGGTGGAACATAGGGGATCATGGAACTTCCAGGGTGAAATAATAATGGGTATAATACAATGGGAGTAGAAGGGCATAATGACACATAGCATGGACTAGAAGATATTAGTGGGATGGGCTAGGAGGGGATCATGGAAAATAGCGTGAACTATTAAATGTTAATGGGATGGGATTATGAAGGAATAAAGGAACAAAAAGTGAATTATGAGAAGATAATGTGACATGATCAAGGAATACAAATACAATGTTTGTGTTTCTCATCAATTTTCTAGATTTGTATATGCAAAATTATGAAAAACTAGCTAACACTGTTTTACAACACCATTAATGAATAAAGGCTACCTGAGTGAAATTTGTTTGAGGAAATGAATCGCGATGTGTGGAGGTCGAAGGTCCACCATGAAACTGTTTGAAATCCAACGCATGTTATGAGACAAACATTCAAATATAACATTCAACTATTCAAATGCAATAATAATATCTTTAATACTAGTTGCATACTTGTGGACTCATCATCGAGAATGAATAAGGGTATGTAGGAATGAAGCATGTCTCATGAACAGTCTGAGCCTGAAATTTCATCATATCAAAATTCTACTAATTTAGTTATTCTTAAATTTCAAAATATAATTTAATAAACATTAAATGAACTTGTTGAATTTTACCTGTGTCAATGTCAAATATAACATTCAGCAAATCATTTGTGAAATCCATCACCTTTGTAGCTGATGTAGGCCATGTAGCTACATCATGAGCACTTTGATAATTGTACCTGCAAATAGTACCACAAGCACCACAATGGTGGGGAGGAGCTCGAGGCCTACATGTCTCCTCCACATCATGCTCTACTAGAGGCCTCACACATTGTAAAATGGTCTAGGTGAGTGAGTCAATCGACTCCAATGTGTCCACCTGTACACTATCCTTAACAATGGAAGGAACAGTGACATGCTCCACCATGGGTTTGGCCAAGGGTCTCGGTGCCAACTCTAGATTATGTTGTGCAATAGGTCTATCATGTGTGGAGCCCCCACCTCTACCCTAAAAGTCTAAGATGTCAAAATAGTTTTGCGTTTTATCAAGAACAAACTCACAATAGAGTTTCCTCAAAAAGTATTGCGGTACCTCATGCTTATTGCATGGAGGTTGGTCAAATACCATCCACCACCACTCCCAAAATTTATTTTTAATTAACTCATGGTGGCACCAATGGATGGGGAAACTCCTGCATGCATGAGACAAAGGTGCATTGGTTCTTGGGTTTGTAAATAGGGCACACAAGTTGACTTTGCTAATTTTTTATTTTTTGACATCTGCATATGACAAACCACTAGCATAAAATTGTCTCATCTCATGCCTCTTATTTGACCAAAAATTTATTTTCAGGCTCATTTCTCCTACATGAGTTACAATTGACTTCAATGATTCAACAATCCCTCTCCTATAAGGGCGGGTTTCGGCATGCTCGGTTAATCTTCCAATTAATTGTTCAATGTCTCTTTTATTGTTTTTAATTTGATTTATAGTATTTTCTTGTGTTCCTTGAGGATTCCTATGAATTGATGGAGGGGTTTCAGGTTGTTCTTGTATAGGAGGCTCTTCGTGAGGGGGTGATTGTGAATTCTCAATGTTTCGAGGTGGAGATTCATTCCCTAAGAATTAGAACAAAGTTTTATTATAAAAACCTATTTCAATCTACATTTTAAATCAAATTCGAAATAAATAAAATAAAAATGCATACATCTTCACAATCTTCAACCTCTCTAACATGTTGGCAGCATCCTCGTGAAAAATTGCAAGCTAAAGATGAAAATAATGGATGATATTTCACGAGTGCAAGTTGTAGACCTCAAATCCTCCAAGCCAAGCTGCAAGTTGAAGTGAAATGAGGGTTTGAAATGCGTATTTTGGTTTTATTTTTCTTTTTCATTTGGTGAGTGGGTATGTGCAGGATCATGATGGGCCAAAAAGTGGCGATATGATGGGTATGTGTAGGATGTTTGGCTGACGACTTTTTTTGACCCAAAATCGATGAAACGAAAAGGATTTTTAAAGGACATTCTTAGCTTTCCACCAATATAAATTATTCTTTAATTTGAATTTAATAAATTATTATTATTCATTTTCTATTTGAATTATGACTAAAGTCTTGATTGATAGGTTGATTGAAAAACATCTATAGCTTTCAAATGGTATCACATTTTTTGAATCCAAAACATGCATTACATTCTATGCTTCACATACTATAGGATTAAAAAATATATTGAATTTCATGAAGTTTTGACCAAGTTAAGGTGGTCAGACATACGAGTTTTTATATTTTTTAGAATTTGTAATAAAAAATTCATAATTAATTATTTACTTGGAAAAAAATTATAAAAAAATATGTATCACATTGGGACATGAGTCCTCTACTTATATATAAAATATTATAAAGAAATATTATCATTTTATTGTGGTTAGGGTGGTCAGACAGACACCTACTTCTTATTTTTTTCCCTGAAATTTAAGTACTACTGCATTGAAATTTCAAATTTTCACCCAATAGATTTTTTTTTTAATTAAACCTAGTAGTTTAGAAACTACATTCAATTTGCTACAAATTCTATTCTTACATATTTTTGAAATAATATAGATAACTTATTCAAATTTTTACGTCAAGATGCTTAACTCTGATTTTTTTGAATATTTCACCACTTAAGGGCCTATTTTTTCCATGATGATCTTGCACATGTACCCGAGCATCAAATTTGGTGTGCGTGTGCCAATTGGCCAATTTCGGCCTTTTTTGTGTATTTTTCTAATTTGGAACCAAAATTGTGTCATAGATTGGTGCATTTACCCATATGAAGGTAGGAATAGAGAGAGTGAGAGATATAGAGGAATAACCTAAGAGAGACAGAGAGAGACAAAGGGATAAAGGGGAGAGAGAGGGGGTATGGAGTGGTAGGTAGAGATAGAGGAAGAGATATAGAGATATCTAGAGGGATAGGGAGAGACAAACATGTGAGATAGAGAGAAATAGTGAGGGAGGGAGGGAGAGGGGAGATGTAGATATATATAGAGATATATAAGAAGAGGCTTCATGATTCTTTTTAATAGTTACAATGTTATCCTTAGATAATTGTAAGATGATAGGAGCCTATTGATTATTGAAATTTGATTATTTAAAAAATTATATGACTTTCCAACCTAGAATATGTATTATAACTCCTAGAAATCCGAAACCATTCTCAAACATCTTGAAACTATATACATGAAATATAAATTAAAGTATAAGAAAATAGATGTCTCTTAAACTTAAATGTTTATTTCAAGTATATAGTTTAAGGAAGAGAGAGAGTGGGTTATAGAAGGAGGTAGAGAGAGATGGAAAGAGGAAGAGAGCTATTTTTGCTTCTTGAAAATACAAGCGCATTATGGCTTGTTAGTGACTGGGTCTAGGCTTGGTTACTACCAAGCCATAATATGAGTGTATTATAAAGTGAACACGTTATAACTCACTTGCATTATGTCTTGTATGGGACCAAAAATTGGTGTGACCACTTTTTGGTCCCCCATATTTTTGCACTTACCTAGAAAGTCCTTAATGGAGGGAAATGAATTAGGTATTGGTGTATTCAACTCTATCTTAATTTTTAATGTCCATAACCCATTATCTATAGCAAATTGCTCCTTATATTTTTATCAAATATAGTTAGGAGTTCTACATGATTCTATGTGAAATAATAGGCTATCTAAAGCATGCAATGCAATAAGACCCACATGCCTTAATCCATATTGTTTTTGGTATGAAAGTATTTCATATTCCCAAGTGAAATCAGGTGTATTATCATTCAATATGGACATTAGTCCCTTGGACATTAGCAATCTAGTCATCTATGCTTTTCAAGTGTGATAGTTGTGTAGTGTAAAGTGCTAAATATAAGAGGTTTTTTTTTCATATGTGTGTGTTTTTTTTTAAATTCACTAATTTTAGTTTTGATTTTTTTTTCTAATCATCTAAGGTACTTTGGGAATGAAATTTACCCCCATAGAAAATAAACCTTTTGCAAATTTGATGATGAAAAAATAAAAATAAAAGAGTTCACTTTAGATTTGATCTTGGTGTACTTAATTTTTTTTATTTTTTTAAAAAAAGGTTTGATTATTATGTAAATTGTTGAAGTAGTTTTACAACACCACAAGAAGCATAAACAATAAAGATCTAAGCTAAAATTTATGTGCCTAGAAGTGGAAAAGTAAATATCTAACTTCAACATAAGATAAAACTCACTAATAAAAAATATAAAAAATATATGAACAACACTAGAAAGTTCTTGAAACTAGATTTCTAACAACTATTCATTTGTAAAAAACTAATATCGTATGCCCAAGTTATACTGAATTTCACAAAACTACTTCAAAATGACTTAAAAAGGCAAGATAGAGGCTAGACAAATAAGGCCTGGTCACTTGGAGATAACCTATTATGGTTGGATGGTTGTGTGTTGGGCACTAGCTTTTGGTCACCCACATGATTGTGGTTGAGCATAGGAGGGTTGGTCAACTCATGGCGGTTGGCCAAAAAAGTAAAAAATCTCATTGCTATATTAAAAAAATCATAAAAAATTTATGTCATCACCTAAAATATTGTATAGAGGTGTTGAAATCTTATGCAAGTACAA